>QFET01000518.1:0-56882 GCA_003316355.1 Tuber calosporum | reverse complement strand
GGCGCCAGTGCTGTCGTCCGGGGCCAACGTCGGGGCCGGAGGGGGGTATTAGTCTGTGGGGTTGCAGGCCCAGAGCTCTCAAACTGCTCTTCTGGTCCCTCATGGGAGTTATGTGCCTAACAGCCACACGGTCGCGGACCTCGCTCATTAGGGGTAGTAAGCCTTTGTTGGCCACTGTGAGTTTATTTAACAGTTTATAGTCCACATATAGCCTTGTTGAACTGTCAGGTTTAGGGATAAATGAAAATAGTTCCACTGCAGGAGATTTGCTTTACACGATTCTTCCCTGATTCTGCATTATCTGCAGGTTTTTGATTAGCAAATCTAGCTGGCGAGCTCACATAGCGTATATTGGGCCCAATGGCGGTACTGTGCCATGTATTAGATCAATTGTGTAATATAAGGTTCTTCTTCCTACTAGTTCCTTTGCTGTTTCTGGTGTTAAAACCATCTTGAATTCATCGTATTATAGAGGTATTTGCTAGACCTTGGTTGCATCTAGTAGTTTAGGGGATGAAACCTCGCTTATTCCGATATACCGAGCTTCTGAGTCATAGGTCATGGTTTCGTCCTATTCAAATTCCAAGGTTCATACCTTTATCATTCACATAACTTTGACATTTTTCATTTTTAAATATGCATTTTGGTGCTTCCTCAATCTGCCTTATGGGATATTGTATATGCCATCAGCCAAAAGGGTAAATAAGGTCATATTTGCCGGTATAGGTAATTTCGCATAAAACATGAAATCGGTGGGTATTGCTCCAGATTTCTAACAGGATATGATGTGTATAGTATTTTCCCACATTTGATGCTGTTGTTCCTTCGAAGGTATAAATGTCCATGGTGTGTGTGCGTATGTGGTATGGCAAGCAATGTTTGTTTACCAGTTCTTGGTTAATTAGGAATATATTAGATCTAGAATCTATAGGTATACGAATCTGGAATTGTTCTCTATTGGGTTCAATGGTCGCCCTGTCTTGAGGGTATGAATAATAAGGTAGGGCTAGTGCTTCTGTTTTGTTTCTTTTGTTATGGGCCGGTGTGGGTCTCTTGTCTGACATGTTCATTATTGAAGTAACTAGGGTGTTTGTTACTATGCCCACACAGTTTCGGCTATTGAAGCCTTCTCAGACAAAATACAATCTTTGTTTTAAGGGTACTGGACAGCACACTACAGGCGGTCATTACCCCCTGCCGAAGTATTACCATACACCTGCCATTAGCCCTGGTACCTGCCTTTTCCTAACTGGAGTCAAACTTGTATCATTGGATGATAGACAGCATTCTTGTGCTAGGGGATTCTTCGCGCATCGCATCAATTACCACATGAGTCAATTATGCCTATCCTGACTTAAAAGCCGGAGCCCAAGTTCAGGATGGATTTACCCCGCTACATTTAGTGTATGAATCAGGTAGCTGTAGTTTCTCATTCTCTTGCAACATCAGTTTGCTTGATGTCAGGAATCCTGTTCTGTTTGTTCAACTATTCCATTGTCCAGCCGACCTGTTAAACATTTTTGTTGCTGGAAGATTTCTCATGATCCAGGCTAGACTTCTTACCCATTGTCATTCAAAAGAAGTCCCTTGTCGGAGCTGGTCTATCCCCTCTTTCTTGAAGCTCTGGTACGGGTTTAGAGCTTTATTAGAATATGGGTTTAATTGACTGTCTTCTGTACTGAGGTCCAATATACACCAAATGTTGTTCTTGGGTTTCATCTTTTTGAGTATCAGGTCCCCGGAGTTAGTCCCTAACTACCATAAGCTGCCGTCTAAGTTAATCGCTTCTGGCTCGCCTGTCATTCCTAGATATGCATTAAACCCGTACATCTGGATTGCATTTCGTGATTCTCACTTGGCTTTGAGTTTCCCACGGAGAAGCGCAGAATACCTGCTAGTAGCACCTTGCTGAGGTCAAACCCCCTTATTGATTTCGGTTTGGGTAAAGAGTCTGTAACAGAGTACATGGTCGCCGTCGCTGCCAGTGCCTGAAAACCTTTTTAGGTTTCATCTATATTATCCAGTTCCCAAATTCTGGACTGATTGACTTGGTTCAACCTTATTCTGGGTGCTGTTTGCTACTTTTGTGCTGCAGTTGCCAGAGGTTGTTGATATTGGGCTTTGAAATTTCCCCCTTTTTGTTATATAACCAATGCCTGGGCCTGTTTCCTACAAACATTACAAGTAGGAACAAGTGATCACTAATACTATATAAATCCAGTAGGTATAGCAGGAGGATGGCGATAGCAAAATAGGTAGAAGCAAGGAGGGGGTTGTGATAAGCAAAACAAGGAAAGAATAACCAGTTAAGAAGTTATAACCAGGTAGGAAGTGACAACCAAATAGTAGAACTTATCAGGTATAAACCCAAATAAGTGATAACCAATATCAAGTCAAGCTCCTTCTCCGCGATTTTCCTGACCCTTCTTTTCGCTTTCCCTTTTGGGAAGGTGGGAATGGGGTTAAACACCGAACGATAGTCTCACGATCCCCCTGGCTGAACTTTTGGTGCTTCATAGGCCTGGGGTAACTTTCATCGTGGGACTTTAAAAACGACCCATACCTGGTGGACAAAACTGCCGAAATGCAGTCGGTATTGCACTGTCTCAGGCTGCTCACTGTCGGGCCAGCCAGGTTTTTACAATCTCAATAGGAGCTGGTTTACCTGGGCTAGCACTGCCCTAATGAAAAGTATGGTTTCCCTGCACCATGAGCAGAGGAAAATGGTTGCTGGTTACCCCATATTGCTCTCTGATGAGCCGTGACTTTTGAAAACCAGAAGAGTTGTCAAGATCAGAGAGGTTTCTTTTGTTGGGTTTTCCTTTGTTTTAGGGAGTTTACTGCGGGTTGCCTATGGGGGCCTGGACAGCGGTGGAGCACATTTACGGTGTGGGTTTTCTTGTTGCTTCCTGCCTATGCTTTTTTGGACCTGTATTTTTGCTTTGTTGCTGAGGGTGTAAGGGGTTTTCTTGCAGTTCTTGGCAGCGTGGCTGGGTGTGGGCACCCATTTTGGTGTGGGATGTGCGGTTGGTTCCATACCAGAGGAACTTGGGGTGACTTGTTTTTTCCTTAGGCCAGTGGGGGAGGTTTTTGACTGACATACCTCAGGGTCAAATCGGGGGTGTCCTGCGGGAGAGGTCCAGGGGGGGTTCAATGAGGGTGTCGGTTGCATGTGCAACTCCACCTCCCTGAGTGGATATTCTGGAGGCCCTTTATAGCAGAGGTTTGCACCTATTTAAGCAAATAAATTCTAGGATTTAACAAAAAAAATATAACCAATATCAAGTTAGTTATAATAGTAGAAACATAGTAGTATTCCGTTGCATTCCCCTTAAAAGAAATAAAACAAACAAAACAATTAGGAATATCCTAAAGGTCTTAATAACCAATCCGCATTTGGAGCATTCCACTCAATTTCAAAACCTATAAACTTATCAGTAAACATATATCCATCACTGGTATCAGGACCTTACACCTTTATCAGCCCCATAGTTCCAAAGACAATACCATGAAGCAGTTACCTTTCCATCTCGGATTCATCCAAGGTGGAGAGTGTTAGGAAGGTCTCGGATTCTGAGTAGTCTGAGTCTTTGCTGGAGTATCTAAAAACCGTCCGGGTCTAGATCAAGTAAGAGGGGGGCATAGTCGGGTTTCTGGAGTGTCCAGGCAGAGAACGTATCGCTAAGGTACCAAGGGAGTCTTAAAGGTATAGATTCATTGTAGGTATCGAACCTGTAGGATCTGATGAGGGTGCTGTGGCCTTCTAGGTTGTAGAGGGGCTACCATATTCCTTCGATTTCATCATACCATTTCTAGTAGATCAAGAACTGTCCCTTTGTGTAATAAATTGAATCTTGTGGTGTCTTTTCTATTTCCTATAGCTCTTCTCCACTAGCATCGATGGTGACCAGCTCTTTGGATATGGGTTCAAGTATTCCAGGCAAGGCGAAGGGGTTTGGTCTTAGGTAATTGCGAAGATGGCGGCAATGGATCCATGAGTACATACCTGGCATCACTGGAGGGAGAATGATTTGATAGTTGTTATGTCCGTCAGGTTCTTCGCTTACTAAGAAGGGTCCTGACCATGGTCCAACTAGCTTGTGATTTCGTCCAACCTTATGGACATACGGTGCTGACTTGAAAATAACTTCAGTTTGGTTAGGGATGATTAGGGGTCCATCCTATCTTCTGTTTTCGCTGGAGGTAGTTTGGTGTGCTTTGGCCTTCTTTAGGGTATCTCTGGCGAGTTGCTGGTTCTTCACGATCTGGGAATCAATCTTGTCTACTGCTGGTATTAAAGTGGGGAGACATCTGACGCTTGTGAGGAGGTTTGGTACTCTGCCAAAGGTGATTTCGAAGGGGAAGAGTTTTGTACTATCGCAAGGTACTGCATTGATTGCAGTTTGGACATGAGGTAGGTGGTGAACCCAGTTGGTTCCTTTAGGGTTAATATAGTTCTTAAGACATAGGAAAATAATTTTGATTCAGCACTCAGTCTGTCTATTGGTTTGGTGATAGTAAGCTGGAGTCATGTTGAGATCAACATTGATATTCGCTATAAGCTATGTCCAAAAGAGTGATGTAAACTTGGGGTCTCTGTCTGAGACTAGGGAGGTAGGGAGTCCATGAATGGAGAAGACTCGCTCAATAAGGGTATGTGCTATTTCGACAGCTGTGATGTCCTGGGAAACTGGTATGAGGTAGGTGAAGCTACAGAATTGATTCAAGACAACCATGATAAGTTCCATTTTGGAATCGCTGGGAAGGGTCCTGTAAAGTCAATTACAAGAGACGAGAATAGCTGTCTGGGGACAGGGAGGTGGGTGACTGATCCTTCGGGGACAGTGGTAGGTTGCAGGTTGAGTTGACATAGGTTACATCTGCAGACATAGTCTTTAAAATCTTTCCTCACGGAGAGCCTGTAGAAGTTTCTGGAAGCATATTCAAAACATTTCTGCCAACCTATATGTGCCATTTGTTCCTGGGTAAGGCGCACAATTTCACTTCTGATATTAGTACCTTCATAGCTTGTTTCATAGCGCACATAAGAACAGTCTCTACCATCTCCTTCCCCTTTCTGATGAGAACTCCATCATATAAGAGCCAGTCAGGGTTATTGATAGCCTTGGCAACTACTTCAAGGAGAGGGTCATTCTAGGTTGAATTTCAAATACAAGAGTACTATTTTCCTTTCATGTAGTTGTTAAGCTGAAAAGCGTGAAGGTCAAGCTGTGAAGAGGGCTGATCAAAGATGCAGTCCTCATAATCGACAGGTACTTCGGGGGTGAGTAGATCTCATCCTTTGTCGATATCAGGTATTTCTCTTTCTTTTCCCTTATCTATAACAGTATGAAAGACTGAGTAGACATCATCTTCGTGGAGGGGAGGAGGAACAGCCCATCTGTATTCTGCTCTGCACTTGAGATGATGAGGGGAGCCAAAGTTGGAGGAAGAGTTGAGATGCAAGGGTTCAGGAATATCGCGAGATACTCAGGGAAAGCATCCTGTATGCTGTCCACTTATGTGTGTTTGACATTCGTCTCCAATACAGGCAGTCAAGTGTATGGCTCTGTGTCTATTTGATTCAAGAAATTATTCCAGTTCATTGACTGGGGGTCAAGGAGTGACTGGTATTGGCTGAGGGTTAGGTTTAGTAGGTGTAATATTGTGGGCGATATTTCCTAAGGTAGTGAGTGCAAAGGTTTCCAATTGGGTGATAGAGTCATAGATTTGTCTAGAGCAGTTGGTGATAGCATCTGGATGCAGTGGTTGGTCTATATCTCCTGGAGGATTGGTAATTCCTGCCGCAAGGCCAGACAGTTGAGCTTTAGCTTGCTCAATGAGTACTGTCGCTAGGGACGGCTCTTGATGGCTGCTGAGATAGGAGGAGGTTTCGACGATTTCACAACTTTGAATGGCATTAGTTGCAAGCTCGTGGGTATCTGCTGGTTTGTCCATGGCTTGTTTAACTGTATCAGGTGGTGAGTCGCTTCTTGGGAATTGGAGGGGTCTGAGCTTATGCAATAATGTGAATTCCACATCGAATGGTATTGAGGAGTCAGAATGCAAGAGGGTACTTGAAGAGTGAGAGCAGAAGAAGTGTGTTGGTTATGGGCGATACTGAGGTAGTGTCTTGATACAATGTTCATAGCAGAGGAGGGGGTAATTATAGGCTCTTTCGGTGTAGGCTCTTTGAGTATTTGGTCTTCTTCAGCTGGGGTGTCTTCATGGATCCTTGATAGTGCATCTGCAAGGAGATTGTCTTTGCCAGGTCTGTGTATAATAGCGAAATCATAAGATTGCAGGAACATACGCTATGTTGTCAGGCAGTAAGGTAGGTCTGTCTGTTTCAGGAATTAGGATAGTGATTTGTTGTCAGACACAACAGTGAACTTGGTGCCATATAGAATTGGATTCAATGCCTGAATGGCATCCATAATTATCAAAGGTTCGTACTCAGGGACAGGGTAGTGCAGCTGACCTGTTGCAAACTTTCCACTGTGGACTGTTGTAGGGTAGACTTTCTCAGGGGAGGGTCCTTGTCCAACCCATACTCCTGATCCAACCTTAGAAGCATCAGTAATGAGGTATATTGGATCAGCTGATGTCTCATATGAGATGGGGCGGAGTGGATTGTATCCTTGGCCAGGGGCTTAACCTGTTTGAAGGGTTCCTTATGCAGGGGTCACCATTCAAACACTTCTTCTGAAATTAGGTCCGCGAGGGGGGCAGTAGTGGAGGCAAGGTGTGGGAGGAATTGTACATGATTTATCACAACTCTAATAAAGGTCAGAACTGCTTTTTCAAGATTGGTTTAGGCCAGTATTGAATGGATCGAATGTTTTCAGGGTTGGCATGAATTCCTTTTTCATAAATAATATATCCTAGGAGATAGAGCTTGGTGGCGAAGAATGTGTATTTGGCTAGCTATGCTTTGATATGGTGCTGCAGTAATCTTCCTAGGACTGATCTGTTGTGCGGAATATAGTCCTCAATAGTTTCTGAGTAGATGGTAATGTCATCCATGTATGCCCAAACAAAATTCCCTATAAATCCATCTAGGACAAACTCTAAGAGTCTCATAGCTGTAGAAGTGGTATTTTCATCTCCTTGCAGCCTAACTCAGCATGCAAAGGATTCAAAGAGTGTCTTGGTGGTGTTGTATTTCTCATCGCTAGGAAGTACTCGGATTTGGATATACCAATTTGCTTAGTCTTGGAATATCTGAACTTTGCTCTGGCAACGGTGCTGAGTCTCATGGCTTGGTTAGGAATTGCTCCATGGTCCTTGAGAGTAATATCGTTTCTGGGTACAAGGTCAGCAAGCAGTCTGATTTCGCCCTTGGGTTTCAACCTTGGAAATATGTTGACTCAGTTGTCTGCATTGCTTTGGTAAATGATTCCTTTTGCTTTCAGTCTTCGATCAAGACTCTCTATGCTGGCATGATCTTTTTCGGGAATATGAAGATTCTGGCATTATGGTCCAAAATTGTATCTATCAGCTGGATTTGGTGGTTGACATCTCTGAAGCGTGGTAATTCCGCTGTCTTCTTGCACAGGAATACTGTAGGAAACTTGAAAATCAAGTCAGGGACACCTGCTTCTTTCATAGCTGAAAATCATGCATATGTTGCTTTCTTGCAGGTTAAGGTAATTCCTTTGTCATGGAAGGTGATAATAGATTTTCCGCAATCTATTATATCATGGTGGGTAGTAAGGTAAGGCATTCCTAGGGAGATATCATAGTTGTCCCGGGAACAGACTAGGGCTTCTGAGATATCACCGCTTTCCTTGTCAATGTGTATGACAGGCTTAGCCACATAGTTGATTGCTGAGCGTCATCCTTTAACTGCCATCTTCAGGTGGATAGGAGTCTCGAGGTCTCGGGTATGGATTTGGTGGGTAGTGACAAACTTTCCTGTTATCTAGTCGACTCCTGTAGTTCCTGTATCAAATAGTGCTTTTGCTTTGTGGCCATTCACTGTAATGTAGACTCCAAGGGCTTGGGATTGAGTTCCACTAGGTGCTGCATGGTTGGTGGTAACAGTGACTGATTCCCTCACTTTGGGATCGTCTTCCTGGGTGTGGTATGTTCTTCTGATATTTTTGGGTCTCCTGGACCCGCCAGGGCCTCAATTTCCTCATTGCTAGGTGCTCCTATGCTTGTTCCTCTTAAAGCGGTTATCAGAGTAGTGTCCATATTTTCAACAATCCTAACAGTTATTTGCTCTCTTGCGCTGATCCTTCTCAGTCTGGGATACTCTAGGATGCTGAGAGGTGTTGTTAGAGAACTTTGGTTGATTTCGCTGGTTACTGTTTTGGAGGCGCTTGGATGCTTGTTGGGAAACTGCATTAGATATTGCATTTCCTTAAAGAGTTCTATAGAGTCCAGTACAGCGGGCAATTGCATCTTGCTTTTCCGCTATCTCCAATAGTTGGTCAAAGGAGGTGTCCGAAGTCATGTGTGGTTTCACTTCTTACTTGAGTTAGATATCCATGGCATTTAAGAGTTTCTGCTGTGCTGAATAGTCCGAAATTGTTCCTGTGGGGAGACTGTCTCTCATAGTTTCAAGTTTGATTACGGGATTAGATATATGTGCTATATTTACGCCGGTAGTTTGCTTGACTTGTAGCCTTTATTCATAGATGGTATCTATAGATGTGGATAGAAAGAAATCGGCCTCGAATTTTTGTTTGACTCTAGCAACTATATGATCTCCTTGGGATGCTTCATATTGAGTGAATTTATCGAGGGCTTTCTATCTGCAATAGGCCCAATGTAATGCAGGGCTTCAGGGGCATCGTCAGTTATGCCGAAGGTCTCAATGTATCGATGGACTGTGTTGAACCATGAGTTGATTCTCAATGGGTCTTGATCTTTTCCTTCTCCTGTAAATGTAAATGGTGCAGGCCATTTAGGACTTTTATTTCCCTCCGGTGGGACTGACATGGCGATGGGTGAAGGGTTTGGATTGCTAGGTGGACTAGGTTGACTAAGTAGTCTTGGTAGAGTAGGTAAATCTTCAGGTACAGGGATTGGTTCTCTGGGTTCTCTGGGTAGACGGGGTTGTCTAGGTGGCGAAGATGTGGGTTCTGTTCCAGGAGTGTCCTCTGGACCAGACTCTGAATCTGATTCAGAGATTAGTTCTTTCTTGGATTGGACTTCTTGGTGGAGCTGTTCTTGGACTTGGTCTTGGGCTTGGTCTTGATCCTCTTCTTTGCTGGTGCTGCTATCTACTGAAGATAGTTCTGAATCCTCAGATGGTGGAGTAGGTGGGGGTACTGGCACTTGACTTTGCGGTACTGCGGAGGATGCTACAAATCCTCTAGTGAAGTGCCATCTGGAATTTCTAGGAAGCGAAATGGTTGCTAGCTAAGGTGAGCTAGTCTCGCTGCTGTCCGCTCAAGGCCTTCTTGGGAACAAGGAGGTGTACTAGTACTGCAGAGTCAAGGGAGGCGAAGGGTGATCACTCCTCTGCTGAAGATCAAAGGTATACTTGAGTTTAGGTCAAAAAATGTAACCTACTCCCAAGTATCTCATGAATCCCAAAGTGACTCTGAAGATACTATCATGATATTGGGTGAAGCGTCGATGGATAGGTCTTCAATAGACAAGGTAAAAGGTGTAGAACTAATAGAGAAACCGTTCAACAGGTAGTATTAAGGATGATAGTCCTATAAGCCTTGAGAGTACAAATCCTGAAGGGATTGCAGGCTCTTTAAATACAAAAGATTGTAGCTAGGAAGACTTAACAAAAGCGCAAACATCCTGTCCAACAAATATGCTAACAGAGGCAGCATACCAAGGTCACCATATTACGAAAACAGAGGGTTAAAAGCGACCGGATGGAGCTAACAAAACAAGTAATAGAATCCAAACAAGTAGGAACAAGCGGTCGCTAATGCTATACAGATCCAGTAGATATAGCAGGAGGATAGCTTTAGCCTAATGGGTAGAAGCAAGGAGGGCATAGTGATAAGCAAAACAAGGAAAGAATAACCAGTGTGGAAGTCATAACCAAGTAGGAAGGGACAACCAAATAGTAGCGCTTATCAGTTATAAACTCATATAAGTATTAACCAACATCAAGTAAGTTGTAATAGTAGAAGCATAGTAGGATTCCGTTACACCTTGGCTCTATAATTCTTCTTGAGTTAATATGAACAATACTCTACTATCATAATCAATGATCCTGTCAAGAAGAACTTGAATCGAGTTAAGCTCCAGCTTAATGATATTAAGTTTTATTAATTGATTCAATTACCTATATTTTTACCTTCCATGAACTTTACTTTAAGTCTTTCATGCGGTAGTAACCTTAGGATCTATCTTCCTACAAGGGGCCCTATATTATAATGCCTTTTGGCCAAGGAGACTAGAGTTTTGCAAAAAAACCGTTGTGGTTTTTACAAAGACAGTGGCTGTAACTGACATTTTAAATGGGTAACAGAGACAGACAATGATATTCTTATAACTTAACAACAAATATATGGGATAACCAAACTCCTACTTATTAAATGATCATCAAGCAACAGTGAAGAGACTTTAACACTTTATATGGGTTAAGAAATGCGAGAAACCTGTATCTTCTATCTTTTACTATACAAGAGTACTACTGACATTCCTCCATTCTATTTGATTTTATAACCCCTATGCATTTTAACAATACTAGTCTGGATATGCTATAAGATTTTGATACTATAAGATCAATTATTTAGAAGGCTGTACTCATTAAGACATCATGTATGCTAGTTTCCATTTATATCACTAACCTTGAATTTTACTAGTGAAATATAAATTACCATAAAATAAAAATAAATATAAAACTGAATTTAATCTATTAAAAATAAAACTCAAGATTGAAAAGCAAATTTTATATCCTTAGCAGATTAAATTGACATTCATTACCAGCTCCAGTGTAAATCACATATGGGTGCATTCCTGCGTAAAAGGGGAAACTTCCTGGTTGCCACCAACCCAGATAAATAGTTCTCTGTCTTCAGTACCTTATAGAGCAGCCTCTGACCTTTTCAGAATATATTTAATTAAAAAAATAGATAAGTTTTGAGGATGTCAGCAGTGGGGGAAAGATTTTCACAAAAAAGCTTTTTTACATAGAATGATAGCCAATCCTGGAATATACCTTTTAGCCAATTTTCACATATATCCAAGTGTACAATATGGGTGCAGTTCTGGGAAAAACCCGAAGATTGCCAACAATCACAAAATGTGTTGAATGATCCTAAGGATTGTCCAACAGATAGAGTACCCCATAAGCTTCTTCAAATATATTTAATTTTCAAATTTAAGGAAAATTGGACCTGTAATGATTATTTTTCCAATATGGTGTCACAAATCGTGACTTAGCAATATGGAATGTTTCACATGACTCACGATTTGTAAGATCATTTATGATTATGGTGTTTGATTTGATTTATATTTATAGTTTCATGACTCACAATTGTGAGGTCATATGACGTTATGACTTTCGCACCTGACTACAAGTATGAGTCAGGGGTTTCACGCAAGTGACGCGATTAGCTCACATGACCTTTTATGGAAATGGGATATTATGGGGATTGTATACTATGACTCAAATTGTGAGTCATAGGATGTTTGTTATACTATGAATCACACGGCAGTCATAGTAAAGAGGTGACTCATAGTAAAGTCACCAGGGTTAGGGTTGTGGGAAGATCGCCTATATAAGGAGGGTCACGGACACAGATAGCTAGCTCTTCACCCAACCACCTAAGTTACTTCCTCTGTTATACTTTTACTATTCGTTCAATAAACCCTTTATTCTTATTACGACCATCCGTTTATATCACCGACCGAAAGGTGATTCAAGAAACGTATCGCTAAGGAGCAGTCGTACGGGCTAAGAGTGAAAGGACTCTTCATTCCCTTGGCGACATAAGGCTAGGAGACCTGAAGAAAGGTAAGACGAGCGGTATGTATCGTTACCTGTTCCAGTTGAAGGAGATAATGTGCCTTGTCCGGCACACTAGGGATAGGTTTGTAACATATGGCTTAAAATATTTTTTTATATAGTCTGAAAGCCTATATTTGAATGCATGTATATAAGAGATTTCAAATATTTTTAAGATTAAAGTTAAGAGTTATTGTAAAAATTGTTATAATGTACATACCTTTCTTATATGTGACGGATATTGTAAACCTGTAGTGATTGTAGTTGATGCAACAATAGTTTAAAGAAGGGTATAGTTATAAGTGTAAAAAGTAAATAAGACAGTTACATTTCAGGATTGGAATAAATATATATACCAGGAGTATACATGAGAGTACTATCAGAAGCAATCACAGAAGATAAAGTGTTCTTTACAGTGACCTTCAATTGTTTCTATACTTTCTTGATATCAGGTTCTTTTTTTATTCCTAGTTTGAATTCTCTAAAGTCCTTATTTGACTATTTTCCTTTTTATATAACTATGGATATCATTCCTAGTCTTTTGTCTTCAGATAATTCTATGCCTGACTCCAACCATAAGTCTAACAGTAGCACTATTGATAATGAAAGTTTGTTTGATACTGGTAAGTCTTAATTGAAAATATGTAGATTATTATAATTAATGACTTTCAAAAAACTAATTATACTAGATATTGAAAATAATGCTGAAGCTGAAAGCCCCATGGAACACTTGAAAATACTTAGTCATGCCTGTTCCTGCTCACAAGGGTGTATGCAGAGAGCAGATCCTGAAATATGGATGAAATGGCTTACCTATCATAATGGGCTATCCCGATCAGAGAAAAAGGTAAGGATTACTTATCTGCTAGCTCTGCAGTTACTCAAGCATGCTACTCTTGCCAAATAGTGGAAAGAGCAATATAAGGATTATTGTTTGCGCAAGCAGGATAATAGGGAGATCAAGTATCTATTACTCTTTGTTGATGCAGTTTGTTAGAATGTTTTTACTTGCTTTTGGAACATCTCATTAGATAGTTTATATGCCTTAATACACTACTTACGTATGACGCAAATACCTAATGCAAAGGCTTATGGGAATCTGAATCGCATTCCTTCTAACAAGATCCCAGCAGAAGTAATAGTAAAGGTTGAAAGCTTCCTCCTAACAATGAAGAAAGAAGAGGGAGAAGTTATTTCAACACGAGTGTATCGGCGAAGGTTGTAGAATAAGCAAGTTACACAGTATATGGAAGTAGAGAAAATTGTTTATCTTCCATCCCATCTCTCCTATCGTATGATTTACAAGATATATCTTACATCTATTGGTTTAAGTGAACTTGAAGCACCAGTTTCCTTTACTAAGTTTTATAGGATATGGAAAACTTCACCAGGGTTACAAATTATGAAAATTCGAAAAGCATAAAAGAATATCTGTGATGAATGTACCATTTTACGAACCTTGCCTAAGGGTGACAGAAATAACAAGAGTACAATGAGTAATGTTGAGGAAGAGACTGAAAGTACTGATATAGCGGTGTTAGACCAAAATGGAAGAGCGAGGCCGCTTGAACTTCATCAGCATGAGTATAGAGCATGTCGTAGTGCATATGAAACTGACATTCAAGAATCAAAGCAGGTGGAATCTGAAACTTCTGCTTTTTCATTTGATTTTCAGCAGGTAGTTGAAATCCCTGCAGTTCCACTGCAGCCATCACAATGGTATTACTGGTCTACTTTTAAGTTATTTGTTTTTGGTATTATTGATGATGCAATTGATCAGCATTATCATACAATGTTTACAGAAGCACAGCAAGGTAAAGGAGCTAACCAAGTTGTTTCAATTCTCCATTGTTTCTTGATAGGAATACCAAGGCTAAAGAGAAGGATCCACCTTTGGGCTGATAACTGTGGAGGTCAAAATAAGAATAAGACTAAGCTTTGGTACTTGTGTTGGCTTGTTATAACACAGGCACTAGAAGAAATTGTCTTAGGATTTCAGGTAAAGAGTCATACAAGAAATAGTGTAGATCGAGCATTTAGAACAGTAAGGCAAAAAGCTAACAGAAATGAGGTTTGAACTCCAGAAATGTATGCTGAACTTGTTGATACAACTGATAAAGCAGGTAAAATAAAAGCAGTAAAGTTTTTCAATGATCCTCCAGAAAATCTTTTTCAAGATTGGAAGTCTGCTCTTAAGCCTTATTTGAAAGTACTACAAGGTATCCAAGGGTATCAGTTCTTTCTGTTTACTTCTGCAAATCCCGGTACTGGTACCAAGGTTGTAGCTGGTAGCCATAACCCCCGCATATTTGTAAACTCACAACCGGAGGAACTCTAGAGAGTTCCTCTCAGCTTAACATGACTTCTCAGCTCAACATGACTTATGGCTCAACACAACTTTGTGGCTAATTATTGTGGCTCAACTAAATTAGTATGGCTTACTGTGAGATTATGGTTGAATGGGAATATATAGTTTAAGATATCTTTAGAAGTCTATTTAACTACCTGGTTATACATATTCTTATTGATCAATATAACTATATAGCTTTTTTACACTTTACTTTCTAGATTACTTCTATGTCTACACTAACTCTGATATTGAATGAGACTTTAGATTCTCTCTCAATAAAACTTTATAACTTGACAGAACTTTACAGTTCAATGTAAGTCTTAAGTTCTATGTAACTTTAGAAATCAATAGAAGTTTGTACTGCAATATATCCTTACCTTACAGCTCAATATGACTTATAAGTACAATGAATGTTATACTTCAATAAAGGTTTTTGCTCAAAGGAACTTAATAACTCAATAGAACTTAGCCATTCAGGTTGACTGAATATGTATGGTATGGAATAAGGTATCATATTTATTGAATAAAATCTTTGTCTAGATATCTAGTTGTATATAATAATCTCAGAGTATACCAATTGTCAAATACTCATCAGCTTCCTCCTCTGATCTTTTGCTTAAGGTATAATATCTCTTGAGTAACAGCTATCTTTCTTCTCAGTTTATGATTACCTTTTATGATTCCAATAGTACCTCCTATATGAAGCAAACCAGTTATGCCACCCATACGATAATTCATCCTACCCAGTAAACAGGACAATCCCTATCATGATATAGAGGCCAGACTACAGCATGCACTTGCATCTGTAGCAGAATTAGAAGAAGGAAAACCGAATCTTGCAGCACTTGCTCGCAAGTATGAAATCGCCGTATCTCGACTTCGCGCATGCTTTAAAGGCATTCCATCCATGCAGGAAAGGCCAGCTACAAATTGGAAGCTATCTAAAGAGCAAGAGCTAGCGGTCTGTCAATACCTCGACCGGCTAGATGCAATAGGAACTAGTGTACAACTACCAAGGTGTCCGGTTGTGCAAATGCGATCCTGAAAATTTTCGCATTCTGGGTTATACCCATTACCAGTAGTAGGAAAGGATTTGGCTCGCTGGTTTCTGGATCGTCATACCGAGTATTCAATTCGCAAACAACGCACGATTGCTAGTGACCAAAAGAATGCTCACCAACCAGAGCAGATTAGAGATTGGTTTGAAAGGTACCAGTCAACTTGTACAAAGTACAGTATTGAGCTCGGTAATCAATACAATGTTGATGAAACTGGTTTCCGCATTGGCGTAGGATGTGACCAATGGATTATTACCAGAGAGCCCTCCAAACAGTCCTACCTAGGTAGCACAACAAATCGAGAACTCATTCCAGTATGTGAAACGATCAGTTGTGATGTGGTTGTCCTTCCTCCTATGGTAATTATTCCAGGAGTTATTCATCAAGGGCCATGGTATATTGCAACTGCCATACCAGATGAGTATCTGGTAGGAACATCGGAGATTGGGTATAGCAAAGACGAATTGTCACTGAAGTGGCTACTTCATTTCGAATCATTTTCTCAGAAGTGACAAAGTGGAATATATCGACTCCTCCTTTTAGACGGTTTCAGCTCGCGTTGCACGAAGCTGTTTATCAATTACTGCGATAATCATAACATTATTGTCTTTTGCCTGCCACCACATACCAGTCACCTTCTTAAACAACTCTATGTGGTTGTATTTCAACCCTATAAACATTTACATGAAGAAGCAGTCGAAGCTGCCATTCGTACTGGTTGTGCCGATTTCGACAAACTAAAGTTTCGAAATAGTATCCATTCTATAAGGCAATAAACCTTTAAACCAACGACAATCCGATCTCCTTTTAAGGCAACCGGACTTATTCCCTACAATCCAGATATTGTTATAGCCAAGTTACGCGAAACCGATAGCCAAATATCAAATAACTAATAAGTTTAATAACAACCCCTTTCTTCACCCTCCGTTCTTCTGACAATTCTGAGTCTAAAGCAACAAGGGGAAGAGTTAGAGCAAGATTCCCAATATTTTTACCTACATTTCACCATAAGAATAAAGTGGTCCTTGAGGGAGGGTTGGTACAGGCACAAGCAGGTGCATTAACTCTAGAGCATATGGAGCATACAAGGGCAGCAGAAATTGCAAGGTCTGCAAGACGTCGGGCTTCTAGCCAGAGGCAGGTTCAGAAAGGAGGTGTTCTTTATGCCTCACAAGTACGACAAATGGCCAAATGCCATCTGGATGCAGAGTTGGAAAAGGCCCAGACACAGCTGCAAAGTGCCCAAAATGAAAAGAATAGGAGTGAACGAGCAAAGCGCAAACTTCTCCTTGATAAGATAAAATCATATGTAAAGAATACGCGTTCTCTTCAAGCCTACAAAAAGAAACTGGCAAAGGTTATTGTCATAGGTATAAAGCAACAAGTAAGGTCAGGGAAAATACATGTAAACTAGAATATTTTGCATGATAATATAAAATAATATTAATATGAGTGCGGTTTTGTTAGAACCTACACATTGGCTTTTTTGGTTATAGATAGGAAAACAGGTTTAAAGGATGGCAACCAGAGAAAATCAATCTTGAGATAAATTCATTTTTCTTTTGCTCTACTCTTGAATAACTACTCCTCCATGAAAGAAAAATATAAAAATAAATTACTTTCATTAAAGTTTTATCTTATATGCAGGTTATACATGTATGAATTTAAATCTGTAAAAATATACTACTTACATCAATTTCCTATATTTATTCTTGGAGCCTAAAGGTAGACAACACCTTTTAGATTTTGGGAATTCTTCCTCAATTGATTGATGATCTGATAGTTCATCACTTATTAGATGAGTTAAACCCTTTTCTTCAGAACCTGTAGTAAGAGTATTATTGTTAGTTGCCGTATAGCCAATTCCTTTACAGGAGCGTTTATTATGTTTGCTTGAAGTCAGAGTCTTAAAGTGTCTAGTACTTCAGCCAGCAGCCACTGAAGATGCTAATGGCATATAAGAGCTACCTTTTATTCTTTCTGTTTTGACTACTCTTGCATAATTTATTATTTCTGAAGTTGGCTCTGAATAGCGCCAACTTTAGAAAACTTCACAAGTGGTATAAAAGCCATACTTACTCAATATATCAGATTGTCTCTCTTATTATATACCCCCCAGTCAAAATTCTTCAGTTACACTATTATGAAATTGAACTTTCTCAATGCCACTCTTCCTGATATCAAATCCTGGCTGCTGACTACATGGTAATTCTTTAGCTAAGCATTCTATACTTATTATTTTTACTAAAACATAGCTGATAAGGGTCTTATTGTAAGAAATTTGCTTATTCATTTCATCTGGATCTAAGATGTTCCTCATGCAACACAATTCAATGAAACAAGCATCCTTGCTTTAAGAACTTATAATACAACAACTATAACTCATATTGACATTAAACTAAGTTGGGCTGATAGTCAGCAAGTACTAATATTTTTCTATTAGAAAAAAGTCTTTTTTCAGATATTTTACATTTTCATATATATATCAGGTAATAAAGGGCGTTGGAGGTTGCAAAATATTTTCTGAGCTATTAAGAGTATGCTCTAAAACGCTATGTATCTGGCTATGCTAAAATAAATGTTTTGTTGTTGGAGGCCAATGTGTAGGTTCTAACAAAACCACACTCACATGATAAGTCAAATATTGCATTAAGCCATACTGAAATTCAGCCACACTATTAGGTTGAGCCACAATAATTAGCCACAAAGTTATGTTGAGCCTGAAGTCATATGGGGATGAGAAGTCATGTTGAGCTGAGAGGCACTCTCTAGAATGCCCCCGGTTGTGAGTTTACGAACATGCGAGGGTTGTGGCTGCCAGCCACAACCTTGGCACGAGTATTGTTGAGGGAAAAAGACTACCTGAGGAGGATTGGATTAGGATTAATATTAGAAAAATGGACTTTCTTTTATCAAATTTCATAAGTATTGAACCAGTAGGATTACCTGACATAGGATTGAATTCAGAAAAACGGCATGATCTTTGGCATAAATACTCTGCCGACGTTCCCCCAGAATATCAAAATCAATGGTACTTCTCAAAGCCTGATAATCAACTAATATCTACAGTACAGGAAAAGAAAAATATTCGTGGATTAATCCCTAGAGAAACAAAGCGTGAGAAGGGTTCTAAATTGGATAAAGGCAATCAGATTGAGGATAATTTACCTCAATCTCTGGCTACAATTTCAGAAAAGCGAGGTTGTGGCCGTCCTCCTGGTTCTAAAAACAACTGAAAAGCAGTTGATTTAAGTTAAAACCTATATTAATTTTCTTATTCAGCACTTATTATATTTCTTAATATATGTTAATAATTGGCAGTAGGTATTTAAAACTATTAACTTTATGTAAATGAATTTAATTTACATAGCATGGAACAAAAAGGAAAGAGGACTATGATTCTCGATTTTAAATGAATATACTGCATAGGTGGTGAGTTGTATTAGTTTTATTTCTGAAAAATGTTTTCCTTTTTTCTCAAAAAGGTCCTGGCTGCTATGCAAACTAAAACCTCTCCTAACTCAAAACACTGTAAAAGCAATCTTACTGATTTTCCCAGAACTGTACCCATATAATGTAATTAACAAATTTGTAAAAATTGTATAGATTTTCATATATTTTACAGACATTATAAACTAATACTAATCACATCAGATGCAACTACCCTAAAGCCCAAATATGACAACCAATTACAAAATAGAACCTAAATCCTGATTCGTAGTGATTAATTAGAGAAAAATAATTAGGTTTACAATGCAAATAAATATTATTTATAAAAACAAAGCCTTATGGATGCATAATTTGACTTGATTTATAGAGCAGTGGAAGAGGAACAGGAGACAACTTAATACTTTCAAACCACAATGAGTGCAGAAGATAGAACCTGTAAGTATTGTGAATCTGAGCCCCTATTTAATGATAATTATTATTGGCTGATGGTGTAAATATAGGCAATGATACTACAAAAGAGGAATGTTGGTCAAAGAATGAATCACTGGGTACTACATATTGTGAATTTGATGAAAGATACTTTACAGAAAGAGGTAGATTGAATTCCACGTAGTATAACACCTTGTAGTAAAATATATTTAATAACTAATGATGATTATCTTCCTAGAGTCAGATATAGAAGAGGAAAAACAATCAAATTGATACTCTCCAAGACTGAAACATCTTCAACAGTCTTATACCTGTACGGAAAACTGCACTGCAAAAGCTGATCCTCAATTATGGATAAATTGGTTGTCCTATCATGATAAGTTGCCAAAAAGCAAAAGAAAACCATGATAACATATCTCCTATCGCCACAATTATCAACAAATCCAAAGTTGTTAGAGGATCATCCAACCTATCTTCATAAGAATCAATCCTGCAAGCGTAATTACCGGCAAATCAAGTACTATCCACCCTTTGTTAATGCAGTTTGCCATCCTGTGTTTCATGCCTTTTGGAACATATCCAAAAACTCTCTCTATTCTCTTATCCAGCACCTCAGAGAAACTCCATTACCAATTTTAAGGGCACACGGCAATCGCAATCGCCAACCGCAATATAAGCTTACTAGCAAGGTTATAATATAAGTAATTGAATTTCTCTTGAAGCTGAAAGAGGAAGAAGGTGAAGCCATTGCGATAAGGACCTAAAAGAGAAGGTTATCAAGTGGAAACACTATTCGGTATATGGAATTAGAAAAGATTATCTTTATGCCATCCCACCTCTCATATCAGAAGATTTATGATTAGTATCTTGTTTTAAATCAAGCAAGGACTGGAAGACCTGATACTTCGTTACCAAAGTTTGATCGTATCTAGAAAACCGAGGAACCATTACGGCATATGAGAATTCTGAAGCCTTCGAAAAATATTTGCGCTGAGTGTGCAATTTTAAGATATCCTACAAGACTACCTGTTAGTACTAAAACTATGTCTTCAGATGAAAATGTGGAGAATCAGAAGGATCTGCAGCTCCTGGAGGACCAGGAACATGCGTTGGAACTATATAAAAAACTATATAGAGCATGTCGAACATGCTATGAATCTAGTATTAAGTCTGCCCATGCTGTCCAATCCGAAACTAGGTTCTTCTCTTTCGACTTCCATCATGTTGTTGAAATTTCCAGAGTTCCAAATCAGCCCTCACAATGGTACTAATGGTCACTCTTGAAGCTCCAAGGTTTTGGCATAGTTGATGATGGGATTGATTAGCACTATTATGCAATGTTTTCTGAAGTACAGCAAGGAAAGGGCGCAATCCAAGTTGTATCAATTCCTCATTATTTTTTGACCAAAATTTCTCAGCTTAAGCCAGATATTCATCTGTGGGCGGATAATTGTGGTGGTCAAAATAAGAATAAACCAATGGTTTTGTACCTTTGTTGGTTCGCTGTGACACAAGAACTTAAAGAGATAGTTCTTGGATTTCAGATAAAAGGGCAAACCTGGAATAGTGTGGATCAGGGCTTTGAGACTGTTAAACAGCGTGGCAATCGAAATGAGGTCTGGACACCAGAGATGTATACAGACATGGTCAATACTGCAGATTGCAGAGGAAGATTTGTCCCATACGATACTTCAATGATCTTGAGGGCACAACTTTCCGCAACTGGGAATTAGCAATGAATCCGTTCCTCAAATTCCTTACTGGTATCCAAGCTTACCACTTCTTTCGCTTTTCTACATCTTCAGCCGGGATTGTTGAAGTCAAGAGACTTGACCATGATGAGTGGATCCAGATAGATCTCAGAAAAAAAGATTTCTCTCTAAGAGATTTTATAAGTTTAGAACCTATTCCATTATCAGATTTAGGGTTGAATTTAGAAAAACGACATGACCCCTGGAAAAAGTACTCGCCTTATGTTCCTCCAATCTACCAAAATAATTGATATTACTGAAAGCCAGATAAAACCTTGATTTCCACTATTCATCAAACGAACAATGCATGTGCACAGAAAGCCAAGGTTTTCAAATCAATGGTTAGAAATGGATATGAGAATGAAAAAGTAGACGTAGATTGTAAGTTCAAATTCTGCAAGAATGGATAATAATTGGGTAAAAAAATAGAAACTAATCAGTTAATAGTCCAATTGCATCAAGATATAGGGGATATTACGGACAATAAAGCAGAGGTCTTCTCTGACAGGGAAGTAAAAAGACGACGTGGCCGACCCCATGGATCAAAAAATAAGCATAAAATAATGCACTGAAGTTAAGGCTACTAATTCTTTTAAGTTTCCTTGATTTCATTATTTTTTAGTTATCATACCCTCTCATAAATACTACTACCTAAACCCTACTTTACTTTCTGATTTTTATAAAAACCTTTTTTGCATACAAATACATAAATAAAAATAGTGATTATTTCTATCTCATTTTGGAAATTTTTATGGCTTTGGTTGTGAAGCTATTTTAATTTGTTTGTCACAAAACTGTTTTGACCTTTTTCTCAAGTAAATACTGGTTGCTATGCAAACTAAAAACACTTATTACTCAAAATAACAAAAAACTAAGTTTCCCTCTTTTCGCAGAATAGCACCCATAGGCTGATCAAATTCTTACCTAAGGGTACTTATATCATGTGAAAATTGGCCCAATACCTTAAACTCGGTTGTATCCTCTTCCATTTTCCAGTATGCATAGCAACCACACTTATTCTCAAAAAGTATTATGTAAAGTTGTGGTTACAGTCAATATCTATATGTACTGTACGTCACTATCTCAATGTCCTATCTGATGAACTGATAAAATCTGCGATCATCTGATTGGGGTAGAAAAACCCACAGGTCTGACTGCTCTGGGTAAAAGGCCTACATACAAAACAAACCTGACCCACAAACAAATGCAAAATTTCTTGGCATCACCTCTCTGAATCATTAAAAGCCTCCCCTTGTCTCTCTTGCTTCCCTCACTACCGCATCCCTCTTCCCTCTTTCACTTCAACATAACCTCTTTTATTATTCTCAATATTCCTTTTTTTATCACACTCCTATTACGCTTTACTGTTCTCTTTTCTGCCCTCTTATCTCACCCCATCACACACACTCTCCATCCCTCTCCTTCGCTAAACTGCCTCCCACAATCCTTCTACATAGTATCCTCCTTCATTGTAGTCAAAAAAGATTGCAAATAGAAAGTTTAGCTGATCCATTGGATATTCACACAATACCGACTCTACTCCACCTGGTGACCGAACACTCTCCATTCTCATTTCCTTTTAGGCCTCAAGGTATTCCATATACTCTTTTACTCTAGGTTTCATGAACTTATAAAAACTAATATTGTGAACACAAACAGGAAAGAATGGAGAGCCAGAGGTGTAGCACTTGTCGGCGAGACAGGGAACTCCCAGAGTTCGATCTGGATGGTCGAGGCAACCGCCAGAGAACATGTAGGGCATGCTTGGTAAGATATCCACTTTGCTATCAGACAAAGTACAATATTTTATTGATAACAGGCTAACTAAGATGTATTTGCATAGGCCCGGCAGCGGGATGCTAGGCATCAAGGACTAGCTGCCCAAGGTGCAGTGAATACCATTCCTGCACCAGAGGCAGTCCAGGCTGTGGGGCAGAATCTTCATTCTGTTCACACAGCCTTTATTGAGTGCCGTGTGGGATGGACGGCACACAGTCTAGGCCACATGAATGTGGTCTGTGGGGCTTGCAATGCACTGCATTGGAGTGCAGAGAGGCCCCAACATTCAACCCGTGCTAGGGCAGGTACTTTTGAGTCCTGTTGCAAGCACGGTGATGCGATGGTGGAGAGGATGAGGGCTTTGCCCGAACCTCTGAACACCTTGATGACTCGGCAAGATAGTCGGTCAAGGTTGTTCCGACAGAATATCCGTCACTGGAATATTCTGTTTGCCTTTACATCTATTCGCTATAATGCTGATGACCGTACAGGTATCATTGGGGAGGGCTTTGAGCTCTTTCAGATCCATGCTGCTGTCTATCACCGGCAAGGTCCCCTGGTTCAGCCAGGAGGCCGGGATGCCCTGTACTCACAGATGTATCTCTATGATCCAGTTCAGGCTGCCCAAGCGAGATCTTCAAGGGCACCAGAACTGGATGCAACATTGATTGCATCTCTTACAGAGATGCTACAGGTAGTATCACCCTTTATCCAGCTGTATCTAACAGCCAGGGAGAGGTTTGTTCAGCTTACAGAGCAGGAGCCTAACCTGCGTATCATTCTCGATCCTCAATTGAGTTTGATCGTCGAGATCGGGGCAGATATGAGGCGTGAAAACCTTCCCACTGCAGATGAAGTCTCAATGATTCTTCCTCAAGAATACGGGAGGGGAGGATTTCGTGACATAGTACTGGCTGAGAGAGTGAATGGTGAGGTCCCCTACAATGGATTTTCTATCATTAATGCTAATCATGCTTCATACCTGCCACTGCACTATGTGCTCATGTTTCCATATGGGGAGCATGGTTGGCACTGGGCAAGGGCCCTTAGGAATGAGGGTAGCAATCGCCAGAATCTGAGGTTGCCTCAAAGGGCATTTTTCAGATTCCGCCTGCACACCAGGACAGCTGAGCCTGCAACCATCATGCGATCTCAGAGGCTCTTCCAGCAATTTGTGGTTGATGCCTGGGCAGTTTGTGATCAGAACAAACTGAGCTGGTTCCGGTCAAATCAGGCCCGTATCAGGACTGATTTGTACAATGGCCTTGCTGATGTACTGCACCAAGGTGATGTCAATCTGAGGGAAATTGGTAGAAGAATTGTCTTGCCATCAAGCTATGTTGGTGGAGACAGATTCATGCAGCAGTTATACCAGGACAGCATGGCCCTGATACGTCACTTTAGAAAGCCGTCTTTGTTTATTACATTTACGGCTAATCCAAAATGGACGGAGATTCAAGATGAGCTGTTTCCAGGTCCGACTGCTGCTGACAGCCCAGATCTCGTGGCTAGAGTATTCCATCTCAAGTTACGGGATCTGATGGATCGGATCAAGCGAAAGGAAGTCTTTGGGCCATGGCTTGGCTGGCTCTACACTATAGAATACCAGAAGCGTGGACTTCCACATTTGCATCTGCTACTGTTTTTAAAAACAGATGCCTAATTCCTTACACCTGCTAATATTGACAGGTTTATCTCTGCAGAATTGCCAACTGAAGACGACCTCATAGGTCAACAGTTGAGTAGTATCATTTGTAACACAATGGTCCACACACAGTGTGCTGGGGGAAATGGTCATGCTCTATGCATGAAGGGCCTGAACCCAGGAGTCGTGACTACCTGTCTTAAGGGGTATCCACATGATTTTCAAGAGGAAACTCTGGTTCCAGAAAATGGGTACCCCTTATACCGGAGACGGAATACAGGGAGGTCCTTCACTATTCCTATTCGTGGAACAGCAGGTAAAGTTACTGCGGTAATTGACAATCGTAGAGTTGTACCATACAGCCCCTACCTGTCACTTCGCTACAATGCCCACATAAATGTTGAAGTTTGTGGTTCAGTGCAAGCTGTGAAGTATATTCACAAATACATTTACAAAGGTGGGGATAGAGCAACAGTAAGTGTGGAGTCTGAGCATGATGAGATCAAGCGCTATCTGCATGGATGCTATATAGGCCCAACTGAAGCAGTTTGGCGCTTGTTTGAATTTGGCATGCATGAGGAACAGCCACCGGTTACTCATCTTGCCCTTCATCTGCCCGGACAACAGCCAGTTTGCTTCTCAGAACATGAGGATCTTGATCTAATTCGTCAACATCTTGAGGGGTCCATGACCATACTCATGGCATTCTTTGCTTACAATGAGCAGAATGATGATGGTAGAGTGTTCCTGTACTATGAGTTTCCAGAGCATTTTGTCTATGTACGCAAGATGGGATGGAAGTGGCGGCAAAGGGGTAGTGCAGTAAGACGCATGTATTCTGCCAGTCCCTTTATGGGTGAGAGATATTATCTCCGCCTTCTATTAACTGTTGTGCGCGGAGCTACCAGCTTTGCAAATCTACGCACAGTTGATGGTATGGTGTACTCTACATTTAAGGCTGCATGCATTGCCCTAGGTCTTTTGGAAGACGATGGAGAGTGGGTAGCTCTATTCAGAGAAGGTGCATAGTTTATGAATGGTAGGGCTCTGCGACATCTATTTGCTTTGGCACTACAGCATACAACTATCACCAATCCACTAACTATTTGGGAGATGTTTGGACGAAGCATGTGTGATGATGTTCCTCATCTATTAACAACAGGAAGAGTTCCTGTACCCCCAGGTGCTGAGGAAATTGAAGATCAGATTGACCTTGACTATGGTCTTTACCTGATTCAAGAGTACTTGAAAGAATTTGGCAAAACCTTACTTGAATATTGTTTGCCAGAACCAGTCCTCAATTGGACAATTCAAAATAGAGATGTTCAGAGCGCAGTACTAGGGGAAGAGTTGAACTATAACTGTGTACAGGAACAAGAAGCTTATGACAGGATGAAAGCACAGCTGAATCCAGAGCAATCTAATTGCTTTCAGGTTATTGTAGCTGCTGTACATCAACATGAGCAGAATCTCCACAGTAATCCTCATTCAGGATTCTTCCTACAAGGTCCTGCAGGTACAGGTAAAACATTTCTGTACAACTGCTTATGCAGCTACCTCAGGGCCAAAGGAAAGATTGTACTCTGTATAGCTTCATCTGGTATTGCAGCACAATTGTTACCAGGTGGGCGCACTGCACATTCAAGATTCAAAATTCCTCTATCCAATGCTGGAAATCTGGGATGCAATATTTCCAGGAATTCTGCTCTTGGTGAATTGATCAGAAAAGCTCATCTGATCATCTGGGATGAGGTACCTATGCAACATAAGTCCTGCTTTGAGGCAGTAAACTGGACCTTGAATGATATTTGCGGTGGGAGTGACAGCAGACTGTTTGGTGGAATTCCAACTGTTTTGGGTGGCGACTTTGCACAAATCTTACCAGTCATAAGACGTGGCTCAAGACAAGCAACAGTTCAAGCCTGCATTCAGCATAGTTCTATTTGGAATAGCCTGCACATCATGAGGCTAAAGACAAGTTTGAGGATAGCAGCAAATACTGCTAATCAGTTTTTTATTGACTTTCTTAAAAGCCTGGTTACAGATCCAACCCACTATGGGAAGATTCAATTTCCCCCTTTTATTCGCAAGGTTTCCACCTTGGACGAACTTTCTGATCACTTATATCCACCGGTAGTATTGCAAGAGGCTATCACATCTCATAGTGCTCTTGTTGGCAGGGCTATCCTAGCCTTCAAGAATGACACTGTGAATGATTTCAATGATAGACTTCTAGATAGAATGCCTGGTATAGAACATCGGTATGAGGCTGTAAACACTGTAGAATCCAATGCAGATGTTGGAGCCGCTGAACACTATGCCGTGGAATATTTGCAGAGTATTAATATAGCTTCCCTTCCCCCTTCCTGTCTCAGACTCCGTATTGGAGTTCCACTAATTCTACTTAGGAATCTTAGCCCAAAGCATGGAATGTGCAATGGGACAAGATTATGGCTGTTAGGCATTAGCCGTAACTGTCTTCAGGTGGCAATTCTGGGAGGTAAGTAGGATGGTGAGATTCGCCTCCTACCCAGAATCAAGCTTACAACCACTGATGAGGATCTGCCCTTCATTCTGAACGTAAGCAGTTTCCTGTCTGTGTTTGCTTTGCTATGACGGTAAACAAGTCACAAGGGCAGTCCTTGGAGAAGGTTGGTGTGGATCTCCGCACTGACGCATTCACACATGGACAGCTCTATGTTGCACTTTCTCGGGTGACTTCATTAGATGGACTAACTCTATTGCCATCAAGTGACACTCAAACTGTGACAGAAAACATTGTATACCTTGAAGTGCTTCTTTAAAGTAGCTGATGATGGGATACTAGCCATTAGGACTTCAAGCCTGATTCAGAGTTGTATCTTGCCCATATGACACCTACTGAACTATGGAACTGGATCCAGTACAGCTTGCTGTTAATGGTACATTTATAGTTTCCCACATATATTTTAATCTTGTATATTTATCATTTATTTCAATTCTTTATATTTATCCTCTTTATTATTTACAATTATTCCCCTTATACAAACTAAGAATAAGACCCGTAGGGGCGAGAGGGCTACTAGTCTATTATGTACTGGAATAACAAATTTCCAAAGTCCGATCTGATCATCTGATAACCCCCCTTAGTATGAAATCTTGATATGATAACATTTCACTCTTCTTGGCATGCCCTATATATTAGAATAATTTCATAGGGTATAGGGTTTTACAGTTAAGCACACAATTTAAGAAACCTTTTATAATACAATTCCATCAGATTCTTTTCTTCATATTATCATCAGCATGCAAACCACTCCTGCTTCCAAATCACCCCTCTTTCACAACGTACCTCCTTTCTCCCTACACCTATTTGGACACAACACCTCCTTCCACTCTGCCCTTTTTTAACACTATACCATCTTCTACACTGTACCTCTTTCTACATTATACTACCTTTCATACTTCAAGTTGACCATCTCCTCGGTTCTGAAAACACCTTTCAAAGTCCATCTATGACAATGCTAGAGTTTTACTCAGTAGTTATATCAGAATATACCAGACGCTTATTGCAAATTTATTTGTTTGACAATAGATCCAAGGTAGGAATTTACTCCAATACTGGAATTATAAGTCAGGTAACTAATATAAGGTATTTGCTTAGAATAGAATCACAAAGATGTCAAGCCTGTAGGCAGAATAAGCCTATTGCTGAGTTTGACACTGATAGAAGGGGAGTTTATAGAAAAAGCTACTGGATCTGCTTGGTAAGACTAATCTTACTCTACTTGATATATATATTCTCAAAACTTAATGAATGACTTTCTAGGAACGTTTAAGAGAAGCCTAATGTATTCACAGAGCACACCCTAGGCTGCCACTAGAGGAACCACAGTTATCTATTCTGCCACCTCCTCTGCCTTTACCTGATTCCACTAAACACCAACAAGCTGTACTCCCTCAGGCTTTTACCACACGCATTAATTCCTGGAAAATATTACAGTTGGGACGGATGGATATTCCATGCTCAAAATGTGGAGCCTTGCATTGGATTGATGAGAGAAGTCATCCAAGTTCTAAATCTGGTCCAAAGTTTGAGTCTTGCTGCAAGAAGGGAGCAGTAGTTCTTGAGCATTTGCCAAATATTCCAGATATTTTGATGAGATTACTCTCTACTGAGGAAGCAGATGGTAGGCATTTCCGCAAGCATATTCGCGAATATAACAGTGCACTCTCCTTGACTTCACTCAAGTATTCCCCAGATGAGAGAACTGAACAGCTTGGCCCTGGAATTCAATGTTTTCAAATTCATGGAGAGTTGTATCATCTCCAAGGACCTCTTAATCCTCTACCACAGCAGCCTCCCAGGTTTACTCAGCTATTCCTCTACGATTCTCAGTATGCAGCCACTATACGACAAACAAGTCATCCAAATCTGCAGCCTAGAATTTTGCAAGCTTTGACAAATATGTTGCATGATATTAATCCTTTTATTGATATTTATAAGACAGCAAAGGAAAGACTCAACCAGCAAACTAGCATGCATCCGGAGGAAGATGCACAAGTTTTAATAATCTCTCAACTGCGTCTTATACTTGAGGTTGGTGCTGACCGTTGGCGTCATAATCTTCCTACTGTAGATGAAGTAGCCATGATATTACCTTCGGAATATGGAGATACTGGCTTTCGTGATATTATTCTTGCAAAGAGAACCAGGGATGGTGAAGAAGGATTTTCCTTTATTAATTCAAATCATGCTGGATATATGCCTCTTCATTATGTCTTATTATTCCCGGATGGAGAACTTGGCTGGCATTGGGCGTTTGAGCTACAAGATCATAATCGTTAAAGCCAGATTATACAACTCTCTCAACGTGAATTTTACTGCTACCGCCTTCATTTCCGTGCTACTGAGGGTCCAGTTTTATTTCTCTCACAATGACTCTTTCAACAATACCTGTTGGATGTATGGGCATGCTGTGATCAAAATAAGCCTTCCTGGATACGATCACATCAAGGCAATTTTCGTGCAGACCTATATAATGGATTGGTTGATGCTTTGCATGGTCAAAATTTAAACCCAACCACTATGGGTCGTTCAGAAATATTACCTTCAAGTCATACAGGTGGAGACCGCTGTATGCAACAGCTTTTGCCAGCTAGTATAGCTATTGTACGCTATTTTGGACGACCAACACTTTTCATCACTTTTACAGCAAATCCAAAATGGGAAGAGATCACTCAAGAGCTTTTACCTGGACAGAATGCAACTGATCGGCCTGATCTCAAGACACGAGTCTTTCATCTCAAGCAGAAAGCACTTCTGAAAGAATTAAAGAAAGATAAAAATTTTGGAGAATTTTGTGGATGTGTGTGGACAATTGAGTATGAGAAGAGAGGTCTTCCACACATGAATTAACTATTATTCCTCAAGACAGATGAGCAATTTTTTACGCCAGAAAATATTGACGGAATATTTAGTGCTGAGTTGCCTTTACCAAATTCAGTAAAGACACAGGAGCTATCAGATATTATTCAATCATGCATGGTACATGGACCATGTGGCTCTGAATTTCCAAATAAACTATGCTATATCAGCAAAGGAAATCATGGGCCAAAGTAATGCTCAAAGCACTTTCCAAAAGACTTTATAGAAGAAACTATTGTGGAAGAAATTGGATATCCACTTTATCGAAGGCATAACAATAGGCAGTCCTTTGAAATTCCATATCAAACTGGACCTCCTGGAGCTATATTTACTGTTGACAATCGCTGGGTGGTACCATATAACCCATATCTCTCATGGAAATATAAAGCTTAAATCAATGTAGAAGTATGTGCTTCAGTTCAAGCTATCAAGTATATACACAAGAATATATATAAGGGATCAGATCAAACTACCCTACAGGTTGATGCTATTCAGGATGAGATCAAACAATATCTGCAAGGGAGATATATTGGCCCTACAGAGGCAGTGTGAAGACTTTTCGAGTATCGGATGTATGAAGAATGGCCTCCTGTCACTCACCTTGCTTTACATCTCCCTGGAGAACAACCGGTTTACTTTGCAGCTGATATCCAGAATGAAGAGCTGGAAGAGAGAATGTCAGCAGCAAGGTCAACACTGATGGGCTATTTTGATTATAATGCACAAAATGAGGATGGCCGTCAAGATCTATATCAGAAATTTCCTACACATTATGTGTTTAAGTCAGAAAACAAAGTATGGCAGCCTCGACAAAGAGGAATGCCAATTGGACGAATGTATACTTGCAATCCCCTTGCAGGGGAACGTTACTACTTGCGACTTTTAATCACAATTGTTCCCGGTGCTACCTCTTTTCAACACATCTGCACAGTTGCTGGTCAGCAATATCCTATATTCAAAGAAGCCAGTTCAGCACTTGGTTTATTAGATGATGACCAGGAATGGATTTCTTGCTTTACAGAAGCAGTAACTTTTGCCACAGGATATAGTCTTCAGATTCTCTTTTCTACTGTACTTATATATCAGGAGATATCTGATCCCTTGAACCTATGAAATCGCTTTGCTGAATCTCTATGTGATGATCTTGAGCATTAGTTGGAACGCCGCCAACAGAGTGGTCATAATATACCACAGCATATACCTAATCGTCATCTTGATTATAGACTATATCTGATATCTCCACATCTAGCAACTGTACAGAAAACACTTTCAGAATACAACCTTCCACTTCCAATTGCGGAATATAGAGAAGTGAATCATAATAATTCCTTGATTGCCCAAGAATTACAATATAATCCTCAGCGAGAGACATTAAGTATGGAATCATTAATTCCAATGCTTAATACAGAACAGAGAGCATGCTATGAATCAATTATTTCCTCATTGGAGCAACCAGATGCAACACAATTCTTTGAGCAAGGACCAGCTGGAACTGGAAAGACATTTCTTTATCGTGCTCTTTGTAGCAGTTTACGTGCACAAGGCAAAATTGTGCTTTGTGTTGCTTCTTCTGGAATTGCAGCACAGCTCCTTCCAGGTGCCCGTACCTCACACTCCCGTTTTAAGATTCCTCTCGATATTCATGAAGACTCTATTTGCTCTATTACCAGTACCTCAGAACTCGCTCAGTTGATACGTGCAACAAGTTTGATTATTTGGGATGAAGTTCCAAAGCAACTTAAATACTGCTTTGAAGCAGTTAGCAAAGCATTGAATGATATATGCAATGCCGGTATTGGAAAGCAATTTGGGAATATACTAATATTTTTGGGTGGTGACTTTGCTCAAATCTTACCTGTTATAAGACATGGCAATCGTGGAGCTATTGTCAATGCCAGTATTCAGTGCTCTCATATGTGGTCAAATTTTCAGCAGCTCTATCTTCAGCAAAATATGCGAGTCATTCAAGATGCCAACAATCAAGAATATGCAAATTTTCTTGGAACCATGTCTTAGGATTCCACAAAGCATGGCATAATTCAACTTCCAAACTATATTCGACGATTTCACTCACTGGAAGACTTTTGTGCTCAGATATTTTCACCTGAGCTGCTCTCTACTGCACATTATAACTACAACTCCTTGGGTGATCGAGCGATTCTGTCTTTTCGCAATGATACTGTTACTGAATTCAACAACCTTTTGATCAACAAACTTGAAGGAACTATGCATACATTTAATGCTATGAATACAGTAGCGACAGAAGAGTCTTTTTCTGGAGCTGAACATATTCCAGCTTAGTTTCTCCAAAGTATGGAATGTGCATCATTACCCTCCTCAAAATTATGTCTCAAAATTGGGGCACCTGTTATTCTTTTACGCAATCTTAGTCCAAAACAAGGTCTCTGTAATGGTACACGCTTGATTATAACACAATTGGGAAGATCATGCATTGGAGCAAAGATTTCTAGATGACAATTTGATAGAGAGTTGCGACTTTTACCACATATTAAGCTGACAACTCTGGAGGGTGATCTTCCCTTCATTCTTACACGAAAACAGTTTCCTATACGACTCTGCTTTTCAACGAGAGTTTACAAATCTCAGGGTCAGTCTCTTACAACAGTTGTAGTTGACCTAAGAACCTCTGCATTTACTCATGGACAACTTTATATTGTGCTGTCATGTGTTACTTCTCTCAATGGCTTGAGTCTCCTCTTTTCACAGAGTAATTTGCTCAAAACAACTGATAATGTTGTTTATCCTGAAGTTTTGTTACAGGTTTCAAATGTTTAATTTCTTTCTTTTAATGACTTTATTGTTCTTTATTATGTCACAGATATTTGCTCTTATTGGAAAACTTCTTTTACAAAACTGAAAAGTCTTTTTACTTTATCTATTATGTACTGATAAAAGGCATTAGCAAATTTTAAAAAGCTTTTATAAAATATGCCGCCCTTATTGTTCTATTAGATTAGCATCTGATGGATATATTTAATAATTAGTTCAACTATTGGTTGAAGCTCAAAGTTACAATCTACATAGATGCAATATTAATATATATAGTCTTTAATAGGAAACATCTTTGTTAAATGTTAAAAGATCTATCTGACATATGTAGCCCTTATTGTTCTATTTGATTGGCCTCTAATTGATATTTTTAATAATTCAGCAATTTGTTGAAGCTCACAGTTAAAATCTACATATATGTAATTTTATTATATATACACTTCAAAAGGAAATATCTTTGTCAAATATTGAAAGGCCTATCTGATATATTTAGCCCTTATAGGTCTATTAAATTAGTATCTAATAGATATTTTTAATAATTATTTCAGCTATTTGTTGATGCTTAAAGTTAAAATCTACATATATGTATAATTTTAATACATACTCTTTGAAAGGCAATATCTCTACCAAATCATAAAAGGCTTATTTGAAATATTTAGTCCTTATAGCTCTATTAGATTAGGATCTAATGGATATTTTTCATAATTATTTCAGCTGTTTACAGATGCTTGGGGTTAAAATCACCATATATGTAGATTTACTTCACATACTCTTTAGAAGACACTATCTCTTCTAAATCTTAAAACGCTTATCTGCAATATTTAGTCCTTAGAATTTTATCAGATTAGGATATAATGGATATTTTTCATAATTGTTTCAGCTCTTAACAGATGCTTGAAGTTGCAATCTACATAAATAGAGATTTATTACCCAGACTGTGCAACTGGAAATAGCTTTGCCAAATGTTGAATGGCCTATTTGAAATATTTAGATCTTATAGTTCTATTAGATTAGGATTTAATGGATATTTTTCATAATTATTTCAGCAGTTGGCAGATGCTTAAAGTTGAAATCTAAATATATCTTGATTTATTACTTATATTGTTTATATAGTAATAACTTTACCAGTAGGACATATAGCTTTATTTAATTACAATTAAATAAATATTTTCAATAAATATCTAATAGACTATTTAATTAATTATAATAAAAGATTTAATAGTCTTTATTCCGATAATTTGTTATTTATTATCTTAATATATTATATATTGAGTGTTATAAAAATCCCCTTTGCCAAGATAGGGTAACCTAAAATTGACCCCTCAGCTATATAAATACTTATCCACTGCCCCCCTTTTCCTGTATTTTCCCCCAACTCTCTTCATAAATCCTTAAAACCTCTCCTTTTATTTTTCTCTACCCCCAATTTTCATCAACTTTTAATTATCCTTTGCTTCCTTATATCATCCTATCATCAGGCTTCCCCTATACCTACAGGTTTCTTTATTTTCTTTCTTTGTCCTTTGAATACTCAAGTGATTATTTCATACAAGTTCTATTATCAGATCTTCAATATTAACAGAGTATAATAAGGAATCCAATGAATACCTCCTCACGATTTAAGCAGGTGGACCTACCACAGTCTTTCAACCCAATGCGCTCATTTAATAAGTCAACCCCTACCGATAACTGGCTTCAATTTCTTCACTGGTGTAATATGACTGCAAGTGATGAGACAAAGGCATCATTTGTCCTTTATCCAAGACCTATTCGTTACTTTGATCAGAATGCAAAGAAACTATACTTGAATCGTATCCGCAAGGAACTGAGGACCTTGAATACTCTCTCCAAGGAAGATATTGAGAATCGACTCCTCGACTATAGCTAAGGGTCAACCCTTAAGTCTTTCTCTAGTGTGGCAAGAAAAGATGGAATTTTGGCCGTTTTCATGAATCCAATTAATGGGAATGCTGCTGAGCGTGCAGCTGCCCTGAAGAAGCTGGGTAACAAGTTTGTAGATCAGTGGCACACATATGTGGTTTTCTACAAAGAGGGCATGCTCAGAATCTTTGATGCTGCAAGGGTTTATGACCCATCTTTGGCCACTGATAATCAAAGTCAACAACTTCAAATATGTGCATGCATTCCCTTAATTCGTCGCTGGAAAGCAAATACCCGCAAGGGACTTCTACCAATTACCCAATTTGAAATCAGTGGTGGTGAGGGACCTAGAACTCGCTTTGTGCAAAAATGTCAAAATCGAACCAAAGAGTGGATTATGAATCCCTGGATTACGGAGGAAATAAGATGCCTGGCAAATCAGAATGATAGAATGGTGGGAATTGGTGATTCAAAGTCTATTGGAGATAGGCAGGAACCAGTTTGGATTGACTATATCTAAGTTGAAACTGGTAAGTTTATTAATTCTTTTCTACTACTGTATTCAAATGTTTTAACATTTTTCAGGTTAGGGACATTGGCTACAATTATTATTATTATTATTATTATTATTATTATAATCAATACTTATTCTATATAAACCGTTTATACTATTGTAATTTTACTCTATTTTGAGTTACAGTTTAAGTCAAAGGTTTTAAGAACCCTCGAGGTCTCGAGCGTGGTTTTGCTAGTACATTAGACTGAAAGAACAAAACCCTTTATAATAATTAATTCTAGTCTGAGAAATGCCTTATAAATAATTTCCATATAGCTCTTAGGGTGGGCTATTAATCAATGTAAAAAAAAAAAAAAAAAAAAGGCAAGCATTTCTCAATTTTCACTTTGACAACTAACAAAGGCACTAAATCCTTTGACAAATATTTTTTAGGATAATCAGAAGGTGTTCTTGAACCTCAAGAATTATTGAATACATTGAAACAAATTTGTTGCATTCACAGAAAGGACAACCTTTTGCATATCAGAACCCAAATAATTTCCATAATATTAAGAACTTCTAGAAATACAATTTGTCATCATTCTATCATACTCGCTAGTTGATAGAGAGTATTACTTATTGAAGAATTTGCTCATAAATGAATAAGAATTGGAACAACTGTTCTTGTATGTTATTGCTGAATAAAGATATTAGTTTAACTTGATCTGAATATTTTTGTCTTGATTTAATTTATTTATCTTGTTCAATTCTCTATTTAAGGTATGATACCTCCTAATAATATAGATTTAGGCACTATTTGGCATCTACAATCAAAATAAATCATAATATTTCTCAATACTGCATATTTGCCAATACTCATAGATGTCTAATATCAGATAGGAAATTCACATATTAGTCAGGTAACCGATGCTCCCCTCCAAATTCTAGGCAAAAGTCAAAGATGCAAATGGCCTAGGAGTTGTAGAATAAGGAAAACAGTAATATTGTGAAATATTATAGGACAAGGGGTGTGATATTGTACATTACAATTTACCTTACTTTGCAGTAAATAATCTGCTTGCTGCTCTTTACATTCCACCGAATCAATGAAGCTGTACCTGCTATCTGACAGTGATACGAATCTTTTCTTTGGAGCAAACCTCCTTGGTGTATATCGAAATGCTATTTTTAAAAAATACCGTGATATATTTTTATTGGAACTTGCCGAACGGTGCCTTATTTAAACACAAAACTTAGTCGCTATACCCCCGTACCCGTACCCCTCACAGAACCCCACACCTTTCCACCCCCTAAAGACAGCAGACACCACTGACCCTCTCACCCTATGCAAGTGTCCTAAGAATCCTAAGTTGTAAAAGCCATTTGATACTGCACAATACCATCTTATGAAAATAGAACTTTCTAATCTATGAATATGCAGATTGCCAACCCTTGTACAACTCTCTGCTCATTGCGACGTTCTCTTCCGCGTAACACAACCCCTGGGGAATCCCATCCGAAACAGGTATGTTCGCACGTGAGAACCCGCCCCTACAAAAGCCAATCTTCAGACTGAAGGTTTTGCTTGTGCAGTTAAGTCAGTTCTCCTGATAAGCACGGTGCGGGTAGTGGAAGCCGTTTGTTCATGCCCGACCCCATCTGGTGGCGTTACGTGTGTTGTGTGAGCATTTGGTGATTATTCCTGGAATACAGGGGCCGGATTTTGCATTATCGATCAGAGTGGTGGTGCTGGGGATGTGGTGGGGACAGCGCTCAAAAGTCTTAAGAGGAGGACCCCCCGGGTTGTTTAGTAGACTGTTAATCCGATAGAACAGCGTTCGTTCCTTCGTTCGTTCGCCCCATTCTGTGGTAACTCTCTCCGGGTAGCGGGATCTCAGCTAGCTCGATAAATCAATAGTTCCCTAGCCATACTGTACTCATTTACCTTCTTTGTGATGGAACAATTGCGCAAACCCTTCGGCCTTGAGGTCGAGACCGCAATCCCGGCCTCCGAACCACCCTCAACCTACCCACTCGGCCCCAAAGGCTCCCACAGAACTAGAAGCCACCTGACCTTTCCGCGCTTGTCTCCTATCCATACCTGCCCTCTCCGTACCAGTGCTTCTCCTGTAAGCTACGTAGTCCTCTTGAAATTGAGTGGATGCGTGGGCATAGATGGGGGCACCCTGCGCCGAGCTTCACCTTCGCGGCGGCGAAATTGATTGACGTAGCATGGGATGTGATAGTCGGGTGGGGAGTAGGTAGTGCTGACTTGGATAATCCTCAAAGTCGTGCAATACAGGCTTGTATGATGTATACGGAAAGCGAGGATGTGAACATCCACTGGACCCTATTAGCATTGCTAACACTCCCACAAACCGGACAAACTTCTACGCTATCAAAAGCGAAACCCCCAGCCTAACTTAGGGACTTACTCCCTAGATGGCAAACGCCTAATCTAATTTACACCCTCCGCGGCGCCCTCCATCCCGAGAGCTGCGTGAGTCTCACGAAGCCCTACCAAGACATATCCGCAGACCGCTACCCCTGCGGCGTCCCGGAAACGATCTGGAAAATTTTCTATGTGCTGCAACTCCTCTAGACCTACCGCGTATACCTACTCTCCGTGTACGCTAATTACACCAGCGAACTATACCAGGCCGGACGGAAACCCGGCATGTACATGGCCGTTGTGGACCTGCGCAGCTATCCCCGGAGGGATTGGGCGAGTTCGCTAGCGCTCATGAAGAACGCCCGCCGCACGGGCAGATGAGCGGGAGCTATAGGGGTTTTTGGCATATTGGTAGGAGGAACGGGGATGTGACAATGCATCTTGGGCTGTCGAGTGGGGGAGATCAAGGCTTCAGGGCGAGGATGTGAATATGTTATGTAAGCCTCTTGGCCTCGCCGGTGCGGAGGAATTTCGTGTGCGAGGTCCCGGTCCCGATGAATGTTCATGCCATACACGGTCACTCGAGGGGTGCCCAGTGCTTCATGTTGTCCGGAATGTGCTTTAGACAAGGATTAAGTTAGTGGCTTGTGTGGTTCATTCCTTGCTGAGGAATGAGTGGCTGGAGTTTCATTCTTGGGCCAGGAATGAAATGCTTATGGAATCATGGCTGGGCTGGACTAGGAAATCAGTATATATTGGGTCTTGTTGTTATTATTTCGTTCTATATGCAATTCAAGATATTATAAGGGTTGACCACAACTTTCACTTCATAATGGTGGTTTTAGCTAAAACCCGGATGGAACTTTGTACATTACAGTATCTATGATTCATGTAGTTATTAGTAATCTAGATTAGGTAAACACGATCCAATTCTGCGGGGTTGTAAAACATTCCAAACATGCGAAACCACAACAAAATTTCCACAAACTCATCAATACGATTACCGACCAAACCACCCTCCCAGCAACGACTCAAGACATTTCCCAACCAAACCTCATCATCCCCTCTCACTCGCCCATTCACACAGCCACAACCCCACAACCAACCATCAGGGCACCGCAATGGCAAACCCCCGACCCCCAATAACGCTCACTACGAGTACGGGTGACATCCACCAACCTGTCTAGTCGGGGCAACCCGGTGTAGTATCACACCAAATTCGGTAGCCTCGGCAGGTAAATCCCCACCCCGGAGATAACCCGGACTTACGGCTGGCCCATCATCAAATCCCCGTTTCGCTTTACAAACGTATCAATAGCACGACCGCCGGGGAATCGCTGCCCGTGCTTGCATAGCAGGATTTAGAATATTGGCTATCCTTTGCCTTTGCTTTTTTTTCTTTATTTTACTCCCGGAGAGAAGTCTGGTGCAGGGTGGGTTGTCTGGTTTATTGGTAGGTAGGTGGGGGAGGAGGGCTAGAGAAGGTGGAGATCGTTGGAGGTTTTGCATTACCTCACGGGCGCTGGTCTAGTTGATTGTCTAGTTCTAACTGGGAGGGAGGCATGGAAGATTTATGTTTCTTTCTTTCTTTCTTTCTTTCTTTATTTTTTTTTTTCTTCTCCATGGGATTTGAATAGTGGTGAAATTTGAAATCTTACTGTGCTAGCTGTCATTGGTTCTGGGATAAGGGAAGTTTAGTGAAGGAGAGACGCCATTAACCCCCAGTCAACTGCGGTATTCGAGCAGTTCGTGTATAACACCGATTCTCACACGTGATATTCTTATGGTATCATACTAATAAAAATTAGCCCCCCCGTCAAACACCCGCCCAGAACCCCATGTCCTGTGTAATTGTTCCAAGCGAGTTGGTCACAATTAACCCCCCGCCCCGCTTGAAGCAACCTTACATCAAAAAACCCACCAAGTAACCGCATACGAGTACTCGCAAAACGGGAGAGACTGGACTACTTTCTATCGGCCCCTAACCCCATCACCGAGCCAGGGACGACTTATTTATTTATTTTCTTCCTACCACAAAAACCTATTCTTAAGTTTGCATTGCTATCGAGTGGTTTCCAGTCTAAACCCCCGCACTCTTCCCTTCTACCCCTTCCTGTTATTGAATATACAGTATACTTCTACAGCTGGTCTGGGCCCGTCACCTTGAATTGTGTGGCACTCTCGTATTGACGACGCCAGCGGTTACGACGACTGTTATCAGGGCACAGGTGCTCGGACGGCGATAGGGAAGGCCGCGCGTAACCTACTTTATTAGTGAGATAAGTTACTTGGGTTCGACTAATCCAACGCTTGAATACATCACCACTGCAACTGGAAAAAATATCGAAACCAGTCGATTACGAGGAATTTACTACCAAAACAACTCCAACAAACTTTAAGTCATGGCTTCAAACGTCCCAGGAGAGTGCTGTATAAAGGGAGTTGTGCATGAGGGCACTCCGAGGGGAGAAATGGTGCAGTTTGCAGGAGGTTCAATCAGAGTCTCAGTTTATGCTGGATCGGTGGCTAATATGGAGTTTCTCCCTAGTGGAATCCTATGTCACAAAGCCCGCTAGTGGATCCAGTGAGAAGGTGATCCTGATTTTGACCGATGTTATGGGTATTTGCAATAATCCGAAACTGTTCCACCCCGTCCTCCTCCTTCCCCACCCTCGCGGGTATGCTAAGACCAACAATGATACTAGCATCGCCGACGACTTTGCAGCAAACGGGTACACCGTCGTCCTTCCTGACATTTTCGAAGGTGACAAAGTTCCCCTCCCAGCGGATCGCCAGCCAGGATTCCAACTTCCCGAATGGCTGAAGAAGCATCAACCCCACCACGTCATCCCAACTGTCCAGAAGGTGATGGGCCAGATTCGGTCCGAGTTCAGTATGCCTCCCTTTCCTTTCCTCCGTGGGCGCACACCTAGGGTAAGACTCACACGCCACAGAACCCCGCAAAATCGGCGCAGTAGGTTACTGTTTCGGCGCAAAATACGTCACCCAGCTCCTGGCTGGTGATATCGACGCTGGCTACAACGCCCACCCAAGTTTCGTTACACTAGATGAACTCTGCGCTGTTAAAGCCCCTCTCGCAATATCCGCTGCTGGTGCATCCCCTCCCCGTTAACCATCTTCCTTGAAAACCGGAGGGGGCTAACAACGAGAGCGCAGAAACGGACTCAATCTTCACCACCGACTTGCGCCACGCAACTGAGGCCAAGCTGGCGGAGATCAAGGCTACCTATCAGATTACTCTATTTTCTGGGGTGGCGCATGGGTTTGCCGTGAGGTGCGATTTAGCCAATGACAAGCAGAGGTGGGCAAAGGAGGAGGCGTTCTGGCAGGCTGCCAGGTGGTTTAAGTTGCATCTTGCCTAAGTTATGTCAGATGAGCTTATTAGCGGGGTAGAATGTCTACAAGCGTGAATGCGAGTGAGATGGAGTGATCACATTGTTTGCAGATTAGACGAAGGGGCATCGCAAGTGCGCGATCTTGATGGCTGGCGTTCTCACCTTCACTTTTTTATTTGCAGCTCCTAAATACACTATTTCGTGATTGCCGTTCTTTTTCGGTGAATCAGGCCAGAGAGCCCCCAGATCAGCATCAACGGATCTGCTGTCATACCAATAAATATGTAGAAAGATTATGAATGAAAATTATACACTACCCCCGATACTCTCCACCAGGAAAGTGAATATGAAAAAATTGCAGGTGACAGGATAATGAATATAATATTTAATTAAATCTGTTCAATTGCAAAGTAATATCATTACATGAACGAATATTAACTTAATATCATATCAAGAGGATTGCCGTGCTAACTATTTATCATAGAAAAGTGATATTCCAACGCACCCTCATGGATATAATATTATTCAATAGTTTCTAGGCTGTCCATTTAGGTGAGAAATGTGTTCATGCTCCGATTTTCCCTTATCCCAATAACTCTGTCGGCGTAAGACAGTGAAATGAAACAGTAAAAAAATTGAGTAATTATTTACAAAACAGGAGAGATTGGCTTACTCACCACCAAATTATCAATGAGATATTTGGGTAATCCTTTCTAGTAAGGGAGGGTCAAATATAAGACGCGTAATTTACTATTAGAATGCTCTAACAACAGAGAAGCTACCAAGTTTACACAAGTCGGAATAGCTCCATCTTGGTAGAAAGCTATAGGTAATAATGTGCACTAATTGTAGCACTTAAATTCTATCATAAAAAAATATAACTTTGACATCAGAATTCCGAAAACGCCAGAGACCGCGCCTCATATATCAGCTATCATTGCCCTCCCTCCCTTAAATATAGTAATCCGAGATGCTTCCCCGGGCAGGTCGCGACTGGAATTGTCAAGTTTATTCCTACTCAGAGGAGACACCGCCCTATCGGGCATACGGCCACCAAACGGCATGAGAGCCAAGCCCAAACCCGCCTAAACGGTAATCTTCAAAATAAAACAAGAACAAACAAACAAACAACAAGGCTCACGGGCGCTCACTCCCACTAGGGGAGCCCTGGATTCATGCGTCTTCCTGGCTCGCAAATCCCATCTGTGAATCCACCAAACAAATTAAATCTAACTAGTCAACCGAACAACAAATTGATCCCGCAAAAATTCAAAACACCGGTTACCACTCCTAGACCCAAGGTGATGAATGATACAAGATCTAGTAACAGGGCCATGCCGACAAACCGTATAAAATCTATGTCCGCCGGACCCCTCCACCGCATTCCTGATTTTTGAACAACTATAGGTGTAATGGGGCACAGCGGATCCAATCCTTAGTGAACCGAACGACACAAGACTTTTATCTGTACAAACGAGTATGATAGAGAAGAAAAGATCAAAGAATAAGATAATGAATGTGGTGGGAGTTTGGCCAAATAACTAATGACTGTACGAAGCAGGAGCGAAAAATGCGACCATCAACAGAAAAGAGACAAGTAATGGGAAGAACAGGCCCTCTTATATCTGCTTCGATAGAAAATCAAATATCTAGCACACTTCTAGCGCATGCCGAATTCCTTCTCTACTGTCCATCCCCTTGCCGTTCCTCCACTTGGTTCTCGAGATAGTTCCGAGGTAGGAAAGGGACCCATTGCCGAGGGTAAGGTTCTTGTTCGGCTATCATCTTTAGTCGTGTTTCATTGTAGGCGTAGTGGTGTTTGAAACTGTCACATTAGATATGCAGGGTCGGGTGTGAGGTAGCAAGAAGCTAACACTGGTGGAACATCGTTTGAATTAACCGTCGATTTCAGGTAGTTGTAGTTGCGTTTCTCGTGCTGCGGGAATAGGAATATATGTATGTGGTGAGTAGCCTAAAATGGTCTATGTCTGGCACTGATAACCAGTGAGCTAGCCAGTGCAGGCTCACGAGCAGCCAGCGACACCCATTCACGCGCAACATCGCGCCAGAAGGAGGTCGTCCAATCCTCAACGCAGTCAGGAGAGCTATCCAGGTGGCCGTATAAGTTGCCAAAGCTGCCGCCACATGCACCGCAAAAGCCCTGTTTATATTCCGTTGAGCCCTTACGTGCAGCCGAGCGTTCGGTACCAAGCGGCAATATCCTATTCTCCGACGGGGTGTGTATGGTCGGCTGTGTACAGTAGCCGGAAAAGTTGAGGAAGCCCCAACGGGTGCAAGCTTGGGACATGGAGGATTCGACTACTGTACCCCATCATCGGTACTCAGCCAAACCCGGTTGGCAAACAGGTTACCTCCACGTACACGGACATCATCCACCCAGGGCGAGGCGTACGGAATCCCCATTCCCAAGTTGTGATTGTCCGTCCACTACCGTTTCGAAGGTCCCAGCTTACTGTCATCAAAAAGCGTAGACCAATGGGGGCAGGCTGGGTACCTATCGCAGGACAGTAAATGGAAGCGAACCGTAGCATCAGGGCAGTTCAAGTGGGTATTTACCGATACACTGATACACTGGACCTTAGCGTAAACAGGACAAGAGCATCCATACGGGTAAACCCTCGCAGATGCGAGGCTGTTTGCTTACATCTGGGATAGTAGGTATGGCCTTCCGCAAGGTGCTATTCATTCCACTGTCTGCGAGCGAGGTCTCAGGAAAGCACACTGTCCCTAAGACCGAAGTCGGGGAAGTGGATGTGACCACGGTGGCCATAGCCATCCACCGCTCTCTTGGCCGCGATGTCCACCGTCTCATTGCCGGCTATACCGCAGTGTCCTGGTGACAAACCAAAGGCAACCTCCTGGAATCGTGCCCACAAAGGGGTGAAAGCTTCCCAACAAGTGGCGTATTCCCCATTGGGACTCATAGACTGTAGAATGTGAAGGACCGAAACCGACCCCGTGAAACAGCCCACCCGCCCATGATGGTTGACTCCCGATATAGCATCCCACAGGGCCAGCAGGTCCACTTCCACGATGCTCCATCCGTCCGGGGCCGTGATACAGACCAGTTCACCAAAAGGTTCATTACTATACGAGATCCAAGCGGCACCGGCGTGATTATTGCAAACCAACCCATCTGCGGAAATCAGTAACGCATTGGGGTCTTGCGTTGCCTGCCAAAATACTTCGTTATGCAGGTGGATTGCGGTTGCTTTGTCAGTGGCTTATCAATTTTTATTCCTATATACTCGAGTAGAGGAGACACCACCCTAACGGGTATACGTGGCGATGTCGAACAGTGGGGGAACAGCTGGGGCGGAACAGCAGACGCCTCTAACTTGCCCATCAAGAGTGGGTATCCCAGAGATCCGCTTATACAACCATGCCACGGATAGTAGCGATGTTCAGCTCACTCGTGTGCATTATCTCCAGGAATTTTTTCCTGGAGATTCAGTAGTGCCATTTCGAAACTTCGGGGTTTTGCAAAAACGAGAACTCTGAGTAGGACTCTAAAACAATTTAGGAATGGTGGCAATGATAGTTAGTATAAAACAAGGACTCAATTTCGTCGATGTACGAGTACATATAAATATCTAGCTAAATGAATGGGTTGGGGGGGAAAATAGATAATGAGGTAGGAAATGGCAGTAGGTGATTGCAGAAATAAAATTAGGCGATATGTGGGTAGTTGTATTGTAGGATGCAATGAATCCCGAACATTATTATGGAATATGATTTGTGAAATAGAAATGCGAAAGGTGAAAAACTGAAATTAAATACTTCGGAAAACTCACAGAAAACCCTCTCGGGTAGCGACCAGGGTTTAAGTTGACCCACAAGACTAGAATACAGCCCCCGCCCCACTTGCCTCACCGTAGCATGGCATAGCAACCTTCCACCAATCTAGCATGCTAGATTAATCCAATTTAAGAAACAAATTGTGCAGAAGGTTTACAGTTTCCCTGGAGGTTTAACCAGAGGATATTGTCCCAAAGCCCATTGTTCCATCGTTAATAGAAATAACACTTGGGGTATAAGGAATAGTAAGAGAAATTTGTATAGGATTAAAAGTGATTTGTTCCAACAAGATGCATTGTAGTTGTGGTTAGGGTATTGGCCAAGGTCTAGATAGACTACTGGTACTTATAGTCGAGTATTGTTTTTGCAAGTAGTCACAGTGATTTTAGTAACCTAGGGATTGCCTTATCTTTCAAAATTGTGCTAGGTGGGAGCAGATTGTGGGATGGTTGTTATGGTATACAAAGGTGTTTAGGAAAATATGGCGGGGGTGGTATTCTAGTCATAAGGAGTTTAACAGGCCCTGGTCGCTACTTGAGAGGGTATACTAAGAGTGTACCATGATTAGTTATAGTGCGAGAATGCAAGACTGTAAACCAAGTGGCACAGTGATATGCAACTGTGGCTGTTCTATGCAAGTGCAAAGCTAGTGAGTGATAGCTTATGGAGTAGTATAACTTGAAAAATGAGTGGTGATTTATCAGATATAACTAAAAATTATTGATTTGTACTATATATTAATGATTAATTCACTCTTATATTTTGTGAGTTGCATACTGTACTATGGCTATGATAGATTTTAATTACCTTTTCACTAAAATCTGCAGTCCAGTAAGGTATTGCATGTCGATAGGCTTACACCATTCGCTGTCTTCGTACCCAAAATTTCCAAATAAAGATTGAGTTTACTAAATCAAGTGATTCAGGAAATATTTTCCACAAAACTTTATATTATATCGGCATCTTTAACAAGCATAATGCTTGACTGCTCCTCAATAGTACTTAATGAAATTGAGCAGACAGTGATATTTCGGGAAGAAGAAGAAGACCATTGACTCCCAGAATTGACCACCTCCTTAATTCGACCTTTCTGCGCGCTAAAATCCGCCTCCGTTACTATTAATGACCTTGCACAGCACGTCCAAACAGCAAAATATTCCTTCTTGGGACTCCCATTCCTACAACGACATTGGTGTCGCAATTTTGACCACCATGATCCCATTTCTCCAAGTTCTGCTCAGAACCCTTTTGGTCTAACATCTGGTAGCATCATGTTTTGAAGTTGACAAGTTAAGGAATGTGAATTAGATTGATGTGCTACCTGCTCACAACCTAGTCTCAAATGCATCACTGAAGCCTTCAAGATATCTACTACTGACACAGAGTGACTAGTTATATTGTCGAAGTAGACTAACGTGTTAGTGGTAGCTGATTCTAAGGACATGTGAATCAGACTAGGCCTAAATCTTATGTTCATAGATGGAGTCTTGTCTAGGAAGGCTTGAAGATAAAGGAGTAAAGATTTTAAGTATAATGTATGAAATTGATAAGATCTCCTCTCCGTTGCTTGATGATGGCTAAAGTTCGGGCAGCACTTGGATATTTATATCCCGCGTGCAAGTGTTCGCGGACTACATCTATCATTCATACTAAGAAAGTACTTATCCGTATTTTCACACTTATCTACCTTGGTACAGACATCGTTTGACCGTAGAGATTTTCTTCCCCTCACAGTTAATAGTGCAGTCGGAACTCCTCTTTCACCGAAAGGGTTGCACACCCTCAGTAGGAGACGCCTGACGTCCATTCTGCTGTTCAGACTGAGTTCGTTCAGTATGGATGTCCCAATAGTCTCTTAGAACACCAAGGGGCCAGCTTGGTTGTTGACCTTATCTGCTCCGTGCAAATAGATCCATCTCTGCACCTAGCTTTCAGGATGACTTGTGTCCACAATCGGGCCAATACATCTCCTCATAACTGCCTCTCCTTATCAAATTGTTCCCTTGGATTTATTAATCATAATCGCATCAGATAGGGGCCTCAGCGCATTATCACTTGGTCGCGGAATGGCCTACTTCCGCTCGATCACTTTCCCGCCCGGATTACCACTATCCACTATTTAGTCTTCAGACTACAAACAGGTGTAACTCCGAGAGTTCTTAACGGAATCACTTGGTTCCTGCTGGGATAGTTAGCCAGAGTGCTCCTCCTATATCCCTGGGAACAGCATCTGGTCGGAAGGACAGCGACGCCGTATACAGAGTTACAAGAGGTACTCCAATGAAGCAGTATTGGGTGTGAATGAGCAACTGCGCAAGGTCCGATTTTTGACTCAGAGTGCGAACGCCGGGGCCGTAGTGGTATGACTTAGATTTTCTCGCATTTTTCGTATGAATGCGCTACTAGATTCCAGTATCATGTACCCATGTGCCTAATACAAGCTCCCTCCTCTAAGGTTTCGTCCTGAACTCCTCTTTGTTTGTTGGGTACTCATTATTCCTCCTTAATCAAAGTACAATATGAAAATAACTATACATTCCTAATACCACCTCCTGTTTGAGCTCTACTTGGTAGGGTAAAAAAACTGATGCGTTGGCTTGGCCACATCAGGAAAACCTTTTCATCATTATTTAAAGACTGCGCGACTTGGCATTCCAAATTGTCCTTGTCAAATTCCCCCACTAATTCTTATGCGTGCTCTAATCATACCAAGATTGTCGCTAGCGGCCCCAAGCCATGGCTACTCGCTCGCTCGCAACCTGGGACACTCTTCTAGAGTGCCCGCCAGCTCAACATGATTCGTAGCTCAACACACCTTTTGTGTCTCTATTCAAAAGTATAAGTCTAAGTTACAAAATATTCTTGTTCAAGTTTATTTTTCATAACTTGACTAGTTTTTTAATCTCAAATACAATAAGCTTGGATATTTCCTTCTTCTAGGCTAGGACAGATTTCTTTTTTTTGAGATCTAATTTCATTTCATCATGAAGACGCTTCTGCTCTGCATGCTGAGATCTTATCTTTGCATTTTGCGCATGGTGCAGCTGTTTTTCTGCCTTTTCCAATTCTGCATCCTCACGGTTTTTTACCATTTGGCCCGCATCCTTAGCATAAATAACTCTTCCTTACTGCCCCTGCCTTCGGTTTTGTGCTCTGCCTCTATCAGATCTTGCTTGCTCAGCTGTACAAGTATGCTCCATGTACTCCATTGCCAATGCATCCGATTGTTCTTGTACTAGTCCTCATTGGAGTACCATTTTAAGTGGACGGTTAAAGGTTGGTGATAAATCTTTTACATCACACTCCAATTCCTCCCCCATCCTCTTCAGGCTGCGAATGGTAAGAGGGACAGTTGGTGATGATTCTCGTAGAGGTGTAACAGGATTAAGCGGTTTGCGTATTGCCTTATGTAACTTTGCAATCACAATATCAGTGTAGTATGGGATAAGTCTAGTTGCTTTATATGCAGACTGGTTAGTAGATTGCTTAAATGTCTGTTGTCGAATCGAAGCAATCTCATCCGAAATTCTACTTTATCAAATTCACCTCAACCTGTTTGGGTTGCTTCTTCAACAGCCTCAGCATGATAATGCTTATAGGGCTGAAAAACAACAACGTTCAGATGTTGGAGGAGATGACTAGTATGAGGAGGGAGATAAAAGACAATAATCCTTTACCTATCGCAGTAATCGATGAACTGCAAAGTGCAGTGGGAACCTAAACCGTCTATAAGTAGAAGACGATAAACTCCAACCATTCGCTTAAGGGAAAATAGGTCAAAATATTCTAGCCATTACATGGTTAAATGATCATTGCTATACCCACTCTCTGACGTTCCAACAAGATAGTCATTTGGGATTGTGGTAGTTGTATACCAAGGCTGTTGGTGAATAACTCCAGGAATAATCACCATTGGTGGCAAAACAGCTCCATTTCCACTAATAGTTTCACATACTGAAACAAGTTCACGGTTCGTTGAACTTCGGAGCTATGACTGCCTTGAATGGTCCCTCGTGATAATCCACTAATCTTGCCCAACACCAATTTGAAACCCTGTTTCATTGTCACAAATCATGACTTAGCAATATGGAATATTTCGCATGACTCACGATTTGTGAGATCATTTATGATTATGATATTTTGTTTGTTTGATTGATGTTTATAGTTTCATGACTCAAGATTGTGAGGTCATATGATGTTAGGACTTTCGCACCTGACTACCAGTATAAGGCAGGGGTTTTACACATGTGATGCGATTAGCGCAAATGACCTTTTACAGGTATTGGGTACTATGAGGATTGTATACTATGACTCAAATTATGAGTCATAGGATGTTTGAAATACTATGACTCACACAGCAGTCATAGTTAGGAGGTGACTCATAGTAAAGACATCAGGGTTAGGGTGGTAGGAAGAGAGCCTATACAAGGAGGGTCACGGACGCAGATAGCTAGCTCTTCACGCTACCACCTAAGTTACTTCCTATGTTATACTTTACTTGTTAGTTCCATCTACACTTTATTCTTATTAGGACCATCCGTTAATATCACTGACCAAAAAGTGCTTCTAGCAACATATCACTAAGGAGCAGTTGCATTGGCTAGGATTGAGAGGATACAGCGTTCCCGGGCGGCATAAGGGTATGAGACCTGACGAGCGGTAAGACGAGCAGTACTTATTGTTACCTGTTGCAGTTTAAGAAGATAGTGTGCCTTGTCCAGCAGACTAGGGATAGGTTTGTAATATTCATCGAAATTATAATGATCACCAACCTCAATTTCATATCTATCACAAACTGCACTATAACTCTCAAACCAATCCTGTATCTGAGCTGGCTGATGTGCATTCTTACAGTTGCTATCGAGTGACCATTGCTTGCATATCGAATATTCTGGGTACCATGTTAGAAAACAAGATTCCTAATATTCCCTTACTACTAGGACTGGTAGTTGTCCTGTATATGCATTTTGAAGTATTCCATTTTTCACAACTGAGAGCATTGGAATACCAGCACTGGTCCCTATTGCATCTAATCGGTCCAGATATTGACATACAGCTAATTCCTGGTCTTGTGATAGTTTTCGGTTTGCTGGCACACGATCTTGCTTGGATGGAACTCATTTCCAGCGTGCTCTATATCGCGATATAGGAATTTCGTATTGTAAAGCAAGAGCTTAAAGATTTGGCTTTTCGTGTTGTATTCCCACAAGGGATGCTAGTGCAGCCTGAATCCTTAACTCAATATCTTGATATGGTTCAATCCACCAACTTGGAAGTGATACACAGGCAGGTGGTATAGGAGGCATAGGAAAAGTAGTATAGAAGGTATTAAAGAATAAAAGAAAAGGTGTATATTGTAATGAAAGGAGTTAAGGACTTTGATGTCTAGAACTATATATTTACAAAGAAACTCAGTAATTGCTATGCTTTTAAAAATTTTAAAGCTGACACTTTACTATAAAATACAAAATAGAATTATAGAGACAATTCTTATCATATAAATTTCAATAAAAATAATGCACACAACTTGAATGGTTATATTCATTGAGGTACAGAATTGTTTTCAACTATTAAGGCCCATTGATATGCAAGCTTTAATAAGACTATCAAGGTTCGATTGGAAATCAATGTACTATGAGTGGGGAAAATTATGTTGAGTTACAAAGTTCTATCAAGGTGTAAAGTGAAATTCAGCATTAAGGTTATATTTCAGGGAATTTAGATTGAAAGTTAAAATTTTGAGAGAGCTATGGAGTTACATTGAGCTACAATAATATGTTGAGCCACAATATTCAGCCACAAAGGGTGTGTTGAGCCACAAGTCATGTTGAGCTGGCAAGTCATGTTGAGCTGGCGGACACTCAGGAAGAGTATAACAGGTTGCGAGCGAGCAAGCAGCCAGGGGTTGTGGCTGCTAGCTACAACCATGGCACGATTAAGTTCTCTGGTGGCTTCCAGTTGTTCTCATCTTCAGAACACCATGTCCTCTTCACAAAATACCTTAATTCCTGTACCCTATGGTTTCTGCCACGTACCCGCCCGGTGTTTGAGATTATTTCACTCTTTACATTCCGCTCTATTTCCCTTTCCAAATCCGTATCGATTTCTTCTGGCTGGCGGAGTCGTTGTTCTCTAGCGGGCCTTGATTAGGTATGGTATAGTTCTAGTAATGAAATATTGAAACATTAGATGGATTTTCCATCTTGGGAATATTTCCATTGTGAAGGCGTGTTTTCCTTTCTTTTCCAAAACCTTAAAAGGTCCATATAGTTTTGGGCTGAGCTTTTTGGATGATCATATTGTGCATATGTTTTTTGTGTTGAGTATTACCAGATCTCCAATCTTGATATTCAGTTGTTGTTTTGCCTTCCAATCATAATATTTGTTCATATTTTCTCAGGTTTGCTCCGAAGCCTCCTTTGCCTTTCGTTGTATTGTTTTTATCCAGTGAGCATACAAGTTCACCCCTGCATTTTGATCTTCGTGTTCCTTCATCTATTCTATTTGTTGTTGAAAACCATAGTTTGCATAGATCGGGTAGCAGCAATGTACGTTGATAGCCGAATTATGGTATGCATGTTCGGCTAATGGTAACAGCTGATACCAATTGTACTGATCATGTTGATAAAATTCCTCAAGTAACCTTCAAGCACTTTGTTGGTTCTTTCAGTTTGTCAGTCAGTCTGCGTGTCGTATGCTGTTGACATTTTCTGGTTTATCCCAAGATTTTTGCATAGAGATTCTCAGAATTCTCCTGAAACCTTTTTATCCATATCAAATATTATTTCACCTGGAAGTCCATACAACTTCCAAACCTCTCTTATGAATACACCGGGTACATCCTTTATAGTTGTATTTGCCTCTAGTCTGATGAAGTACGTTATTTTGGTTAATCGATCCAATACTACCATTATTTGATTCTTTCCTTGAGACTCCGGTAGATGTGTTATGAAAACAGTAGATATCAATGTCCAGGCTGATTATGGGACTTATAGAGGTTGTAGTAGACTGTATCTGGAAGGTCGCGGAGATTTAATGTGCTTGCATTCATCGTCTGAACTCACATAATCATTTATCCAGTTCGTGATGCCTTTCCAATAGAAGTCAAAGGATGCGATTTCCAAGGTCTTTTCCTGTTCTAAGTGTCCTGCTACTTTTGAGTCGTGAAGGCCTTTGGCGATTGTTGTCTGTAACGAGTCATTGTGAGAGATATAGAGGCGGTTCTAGTTATATAGTAGTCCATCGACTACTGTCCAGTTTGTTCATAATGGCTAACCTGCTTTCATCAATTCTTCTAACTCACCTTTAAGCTTCTGCCAGTCTTGGTCCTCCCTTGCCGCCTGTTTGATGCTTGCCAATAACTGTTAGTCGTACTTGCATAAGTCTGCTCTTGATATGATGTCATTGGACATTATGCAAGTTGGCTTCCATGCTTTGGCTGTTTCTCCCAAGTCTTGAGTATCAAAGGACTCGTTGTCCTTCTGGTCTCCTTGTAGATGTACCATTACTACTTTGCTTTGTTGCCCCATCGCCCTTGATGGGAAGACATCAGAACTATCGAAACCTGAATTGCCTCGCTGTGTTGTTTCTAGGCTGTACACTTCCATTGCATCTGAAGTGTTTATGTTCTCGATTACCAGTTGTTCTATTCGATCTCCTTCACGCACCTGGCAGTCCTTAAGCACATGGTTTCTCCTAAAGACCTTGATTTCATCAGTGTAGTCAGCGTCTATTATCCCACCTCCTATCCCAATTCCATTTTTTGCCACTAGGCCACTTCTTGGTACTATACGAGCATAGCTATTTGTTGGAAACCCTATTGCAATGCCCGTTTCAACCAGTATTTGGCCCGTCTGCAGTATTAGAAAATCGTTATTTTGCATAGAGGTCGTGTCTGGCAGCCATTCGCAAGCCCATGGTTGGCATCTAGGACTTGTTTGACTGTAATTTTACCTAGAGGTTATTTTGTACTGGTTGACTGACGTCTTAATTCTTTCCTTAGCCTCTGGCTCATTTAAGTATACCAGAGATATTTGAAAGTGTGTTGATTTAAGGATAGACTATTTGCTATGTGCAGCTCCCGCCATTGGACAGTACTCTGCCCGTCTACTTAGTCCATCAGGTTTGCCTCCTTTCTTTCCTCGCCTCTAAAATATTTTGAAGTTATAGTTTGCTAGTTGCTGAGCCCACCAGATTTGCCTCAGATTGTAAACATTTGTTGTTAGGAAGTTTTGTAAATTCTGGTGGTCGGTATATATGGTCACCGGATTCTCTGTTCCCACCAGATATTGCTTCCATTCTCTGAATGCCTCTAATATAGCTAGCAATTCCCTGTTATGGATCTCATAATTGCCTTCGGCAGGGTTCATCTTTCTGGAGTGAAATGCGACAGGGTGGAGTTTTTTGTCTGTGAACTTGGAAAGGACAAAACCTAGTGTGAAGTCGCTAGCATTGGTTTCAACCACTGTGAGTCGTTCCGGGTAAAAATGGCAAAGGATAGGGGCAGTTGTGAACTTATGCTTGAGTTCATCAAATGCTGCCATTTGTTCAGGGCCCCAGCTGAAGATTCTAGGGTTTCCTTTCTATGTTTCGGTAATTGGTTTGCAGATTTTTGAGAAATCTTTTATTAAAACGTCGGTAAAAATTGGCAAAGCTAATTAATATTATTATCTCCTCTACTGAACGATGTCCTTTCCAGTCCTGAAGTGTTGGGATATTTCTTTCGCTCATGGTAACCCCATTTGCGGCCATAATATATTCTAGGAATTCGAAGCTATCCGTATAGAAAACTCCCTTGGTGGTTGATAATGGTAAGTCGTATTCTGCAAATCGAGCAAGGACTTGTTCCACTAGCCGAACATGTTCCTCTTAGTTTTCGAGTAAATTAGGATATCTTGCAAGTATACAAAGACATTATGGTACAGGAATTCCCTAATAATTTGTTTCATCATTGCTTGGAATGTGGCTGGGGCATTCCCCTGCCCGAATGGCATTACTTTGTATTAAAAATGTCCATACCGGGTGCAAAAGGCGATTTGCAACTCATCTCCCTTTTTGATCCTTAGTAGATGGTATCCATCATTAGGGTCCAGCATTGTGAATACGGTGGTCCCTGCTACCCTATCCCAAAGTTAGCTCATCAACGGTAATGGGTATTTTATTAGTTATTGTTAACTTGTTCAATTGTCGATAGTCAACACATAACCTCATTGAGCTATCTGGTTTGGGCACGAAAAAAATTGGTGACCCTGAGAGGGACTTGCTCTCCTGGATCTTTCCTTGATCTAGCATTATCTGTAAGTATTTGCTTAGCATGTCAAGTTGGTGAGCTGATATTGGGTATATAGGTCCCCACAGTGGTACCGCACCTGGTACCCTTTCGATACGAAGTCGAAAGTCCTTCTGCTAGCGAGTTTTTCTGCAGTTTGTGGTAAGAATACTTTTTTATATTTATGGTATTCTTGGGGTACATTTTCCAAATCCTTGATACTATCTATATTGATACTTTCTATTCTCCCCATGTATTTCGCCTCCTGATAATAGGCTACTGTTTCTTCCCATTTAAATTATTTTTCCAAGTCCTGCTCTTGGACATATCTTTGACATTTGTCATGATTGACCTCCCATTTTCGTGGGTTTTCCATAGTTGTGATAGGGTGTTCCTGATGCTACCAAACAGGTGGGATAATTAAATCTTATTTTCCTGCTGATGCGATTTCACACTTTGGGTGGGATCTGTGTGAGTTGGTGCCAATTACTAATAGAATTGAGTGAGTGTAGTTTTTCCCTCCACCTGCTGCTGGGGTCTCTTCAAAGATAATGATATTATATCACCGGGCATGTGTTTTGTAAGAAATCTGATACTGGTTTACCAGATTTTGGTTCAACAGAAAAAAGTTATTCCTGTTTCTAATAGTGCATGTGCGAAGATTCTTCTCCTTTTTTATTCAATGGTTATCCTGCCTTCTGGGCAGGTATTATACTGTGGCACAGATGCCAGTGTCTAAATTTTCTTGTTTGGGCCTAAAGGGGCTTGTACGTGTCATTTTTGGGACATGTTTGTAAGGTTTTGTAACAGTAACTGAAGGTGTTTGTTAGTATGCCCAAATGGTTTCAGCTACTAAAGCCTCCTCAGACAAATTAAAATGCCTTTGCTTAGTATACTGAGCAGCCTACTACTAGCGGTCTTTACCCCAGGCGGAAGGATTCCCATACACCGGCCATTTGCCTGGCCACCCCTCTTTGCCAAACTGCAGCCGAACTCGTATCATTAGGTGATAGTCAGCTTTCTTGTGCTCACAGGATTATTCATGTCTCCCCTCGATAACTACATGAGTTTGAACGCCTTACACGTCCCCAAAGCCAGAGTCCAGATTCGGGAAGGAGTTACCCTACTCCATTTACCATTTGAACTAGGTAGCTGTAGTTTCGTATTCTCTTCTAACTTCTTTTTTCTTGTTGTTTACAAGTCCAGTTAGGTTTATCCAATTATTTCGTTGTCCAGCTGACACATGATAAATATTTGTTCCTGGAAGGTTTCTCACGATCCATTCTAAACCTGGTACTCCTATCATTAATTAAAGGTCTCTTGTTTGCTCTACTCTGTCCACTTTTCCTTGGAGCATTGAGAGAGATTTAGGGCTTTACAAGGACTCTGGTTTAAAAGACTGTCTTCCGTACTAAGGTCCAAGGTATACCACAGGTTGCACACCGCTTTCTTCTTTTTGAGTTTAAGATTCCCAGAGGTAGTCCCAGACTACCACGAGCCGCTATCCAAGTTAATCACTTCTTACTCACCTATCATTCTAAGGTCTGCATTACTCCACGATGTATCGACCGCTTTTCGTGATTATCGCTTAGTTTTGAGATTCCTACGGACAAGTGTGGAATACCTACTAGTAGCACCTCGTACTTGATTTCGAATTCGGAAAGGGGTCCATAACCGACTACCCGGTCGCCGTTGCTGCCAATGCCTAAAACTTTCTTATATTAAACCCATGTCTTCCAGCTCCCAAATCCAGGGTTGGTTGATTTGGTTTACCCTTAGTGAGGGTTGTATTTGCTCCTTAGAAGTATTTGTGACCAGTGGTTATTTCAAAGGGGTTTTAGTATTACCCCTTGTTTTATGATAATTGATACTTGTTCCTGTTTCTGACAGAATTTCCAAAGTATGATTTACCAATATGCATCGTGTGCATTGATTGACCTTTTTCCTTTCCTCAATTTTGTTTTTAGGAATTCCTTTATAAGCCTCGATCTAATTTGTTTGCACAACCTTTTATTCTGCGAGGGTGTTTCTACTTTTATCTGCTTGTTTCTTCTTTTTATAGGCTGATTTTTAGGCTGCCGTATATGTTTTCTGCTTATTACTCACAGCAGGCGCATAACTGGGTTTGTGGTCCTCATCTTGTCCCCGTTTTTGGGTTTCCCCTTTCACTAGGTCATTTTTTCTAAACTGACCTTGTTGTTAATTGAATGATTACTCCGCTTTGGTAACCCTGCAGACGGCCTTGATCCATTTGCTATCTAGATCATGATTTTTTAAGGATAGAGTTCGCATGGGTTCAATAGGAAGTTGCCACTGAATTATGGTCCTCCATGCAATACCGGATACCACCGCCTCGATGTTATGGTACTCTATGATAAGGAGGTATTTTTCTATGTCCCCTGTATACCGAACCTTTTCCATTTCAGTTAATACTTTTTGCGCATTACGAAGTACCAATAATCATTCCATAACCTCCACTCTGAAAGTGACCCAAAAACCATAACCCGCATATTTAGGGAAGGCGAGGTCTCTGGTCATCTTTTTACCCTAAGTTATCGTAAAGGTGTCTACCTTGGTTCCTTCTATTCTTCCCAACACATATTTTATACGTTCCTCATCATCTTCCAAGTGCTATGGGTTTCTCACAAAGTAATTCTCATAATTCAGTAACTATACTGACAATTTTTAAGTAGGTTTATTTTCAAATTAGAATGGGTGATCCACCTGTCACCTATTAGTTTGGGCAAATGCTTGACCAAGTCGGTCTACCAAGACATATACCTCAAACTTGAAATTCGGACCTGGCCGACGCCGGCCAGATAGTTTACCACCTCGTCAGGATTGACGCGCACTATTGTTTGAGCCTGGGTCTTTGTCTCCAACATCAAGGGCATTTGCTGGTGGCGTTGGTGGTGATTCCTTTCCCCCATTTGCGTTTTGTAACGGAATCCTATTATGTTTCTACTATTACTACTGACTTGATGTTGGTTATTACTTATTTGGGCTTATACCTGATAAGCGCTACTATTTGGTTGTCCCTTCTTACTTGGTTATGACTTCCTAACTGGTTATTCTTTCC
>QFET01000517.1:26669-46099 GCA_003316355.1 Tuber calosporum | reverse complement strand
CAAACTAAAATATTGCCAGACAAAATACGCCCTCAAGGTTTTGAGGGGGGCTGCTAGTCATACTGTACTGTACAGTACGGTAGTCCCGTATGATACGATACCAGTTCCATCCCACCCCAACCCATCCAGCGACAACATCAGGAAATCGAATTGACCCACAAGGGGTCGAAATGGCATCATCATCCATCATACGGTGATGCGCGCGAATTTCCCTGCTGAGAAATCGCATGCGTGTATGTTTTTACTCGGTGTTCCGGATCCGTCCCGCAGTTGAGGTGCAAGCAAGAAAGCAAGTAAGCAGGTAGACAAGAAAATGGGGAAAGAATGAAAGAATGAAAGAATGAGTGAAACAAAGAATGAATGCTCTCGGTGTTCCGTTCCCTCGATTGGTTGGTTTACAAGGTAAAGTGGTGATTGCACGGGTAGTGTTGGAATAGAATATATATATAGTCTAAGCGGTCGTAAGGCTCTCTCTCTCTCTCGTGAGAATCAATTTCCTCAAACTGGTACAATACGAAAGATCTTTTGGTTATCGTAACGGGTATCATACAAGACCAATCCTCTACAACCAAAGAAAAACGATTTTTCAAAAATGACTCTGAGAGCTCTGATCCTAGGCTCTGGCAGCAACATCGGAGCGAGTCTTACTCAGAAACTCCAATCGGAAGGGTACACCGTCGCCACGCTCTCCCGTTCCCCTCCACCACCCAGCAACGCAAAGCACCACCACATAACGGCAGACTTGACAGCCACCGCCTCCCTAAAATCCCACATCGCCACCGCGGCCGTCGCGCTCGGCGGCTTCCCGAACGTGATAGTGTACAACGCCTGGTCCGCCACGTTCCCGCAGCACGCGAATAACTGGCTGGCGGATATATCCCCCGAAGCCATCGCCAAGGAACTCGCGGTGAATACCGTCTCGCTCTACGCAGCGGCCCAGGCGGCCGTGGAGGGGTGGGAGGAGTCGCGCAGGAGGGACGGCGATGCTGCGCCCAGGGCCCTCATTTATACCGGGAATCCGCTCCCCTGGATCAACGTGCCGAATTTGGTGAGTTTGGCTATGGGGAAGAGTGCCAGTGCTACGCTCGTCGAGAGTCTCGTCGCCACTTACGCTGCTAGCGGGAAGAGGTTTTACTTCACCATGCAGGTGGATGACAAGACTGGGGGCATATACAATGGAATCGATGGACCCGTTGCCGCTCAGGTGTATTGGGACTTGATTCAGAGGAAGGAGCAAGGGGGATGGAAGATTTCGTTTGACAAGAAGTTGAAGTTGTGGGAGAGTTAGGAAGGGTGCATGTGAACCTGTGAGAGGGATTTAGGGCTTGGTGGAGGTTCGATTTTTTTGGGGGGGGGATATTTTCTCTGGAATCAACTATTGCAACTTTGCAACCAATTTTTAGATCCAAGTGACTGCGGTGATAAATACGGGTGATAACGTGTGATACCCACCATGGGGTATTTATCCAACTTTATCTACTTACTCTCACCCTCCCGCTATATACTAAATTGGGAAAAAATACCGAAAAAAGACAATTCATAATCCATCATCCCAACACCCTCACAACACGCACGCGCGCCCATTAACACCATTTTCAAAATAATAATAATAATACTCTTACCAAGTTTTAGACCGTGATCCTAGAGTCCATCACATCAGCACGCTATTCAATAGCTCCAAAGATTTGGTTTGAAAAAAACTCACCATCTCCCCATCCAGGTCTCGGTGATGTTCTTCGCCTCATCCACGAGACCCCACTCCAAGAATAATTGAACTGTTCCTCTAACGGCAGACTCCAGAGCTGAGGCAATCCAAGCATGGGTATAAGAGGTGTGTTCCCCAACAAAGATGATCTAGCAAAAGTCAACGCCTGTAGCGAACAAAGAGCATGTGTGGGTGGAGGGAATGTACATTATTCTCTACATTGAAGTAAGAAGGAATATACAGCTTATGCTGCCCAACGAGTGGCTGAGCCCACGAGCCCGCTTCCAACCCATCAAGAAGCCAGCATTTACGCTCGGCCCTGACCAGAGTTAGCACATGGTAGCCGTATTCATCCAGCCCAATTGGAGAACCTACCTCAGAAACTGCTCTCTCACAACGGGGCCATGGATCTCCTCCATAGCGGCCAACACGTGCTCGATGTGCTCATCGTCTGTGAAGCTGACAGACCGATCTGCGTTACCCCCCAAGTTGTAAGAAGCGAGAAGCACTCCGGGGCCAGTGCCGTTCAGATTATACGATGGATAGCAGTATCTTTGGATGAGCGGAATATCGGTAGTCGTGCAACCACCAAGGATAGGTGGGTTCAAGTGCTCCCAGAATCGTGTCTTGAACTGTACTGCCACCTTGCAAGCATTAAAGTAGGCCAATCTATCGATAGCTCTCCCGAGGACACTACTGAACGCTGCTAATAGTTAGCAACAGTCCTATAACAACCGAGAGAGAGGGTATCAACCCGGAATTCTCAATTTCCTGACTACCGAAAATGGAGCGGCGACCAAAGCATAATCATATTCTGCATTCAAGTAATCTCTATCACGGAAATCCTTTCTCCAGGAGAATTTGACCTTGTTCGCTGATTTCGAATAATCGATCTTATCGACCCTTCGACCAAATTTGACCCTATCCTTTACCGTGGGCCCAAATGCAAGTGGGAGACGGTTAAGGCCTAGATACGGAGGAAAAAACTAGTTAGAGCCTTCATGATTGATTCTGAGGATATCTAAATCATCCTTACCGTGATCGATGGTGACCCAATCAGTAGCAGAGAAGTAAACATTATCCATACTAACACCAGCGTTAGCCTCGGGACTGCAGTTGGTATAACGAACAATATATGCTTACTAATCATTCCAGAACGACTGGGCAATAGATTCTGAACCGCCAAGAGCCAAGTCTGTGACGTTGAGTGATGCTCTGATGCTCAAATTAGTCGCCATTTCAAACCCTGTTTTGCAATAAAATAGTCCAGAAAGAGACGCACCCTAGGAGATTATGAAAAAACTCGAATTCTGAAAAGTCATCCCACCCATCATCTAGATGCACAGAAAAAGTCAGCTCTGCACTCTAATCTAGAGGGGTGGGATATCATACCAATAGACTTTTTATGAGCCTTATAAACGTTATTCGCCAACGCAACCATCTTCTCCTTCGTCCCGAGCAATTCGAACAATTTCCCCTCAACTTCCTGATAACTAGGATCGGTAATGGGGGCAGGGTTCAGCGAAGGATCGGCCTGTGTTTCTGCCAAAGTAGGCACTGATCCATCTGGCTTCCTGATACCCTGGAAGTAGGAACGGGTATTCGGGTTTGTCTGAATCCAGTTGATGAACTTGACAACGAGGTTTGTATCATTCCTGTTCTTGTTGTTGAGGTAGTTGGCCAATTGGAAAACGATGTGATTGTCACGGATGGTCAGGGTTTCGTTTGTTCCGGCATATGTGATTGAGCGAGGGACTGCAGGGAGATTAGCCGAGGGCTGGATGGATTGTGGGGGATACCAGAGTCCATACATCGCATTGGCCCCATCTCTAGTAAACTATCAGAAATCGTATAATTAAAAATTTATTACACGCGGATATCTCACCTTGGTACTGATAATCATTTGTAGTTGGGCCTCCCACAAAGTATTCAGTGTGCACACGGCTGGATAAAGTCAGCGACATGGTCCCCGGGAAATAAAGAAAGTTTGGTTGGGTATGCCGGGCACATACCCTCCAAGTCTCTGGGATGCCTCTGAAATCTCCCAGTTATGATACCCTTGGGAATCCAATAGTAACTTTAAACGTTAGCAAGTGATATCTGGCAGCAAAGAAAGCACAACTTACACCAGTCATGAGTCCTGACATGCCAGCACCGAGAATACCAATCCCTACAAACCTCCATATCAGCATATCGTTCAAAAAAAAAAAAGAAAACCAATACTTCATTGTCATAGCCAAAATTCGTGCACGGCAACTCACTCTTCTTCTTCAACTCCTGAATGACAATGGGCGGAACCTCCTTATCCTTCAGCAACTTGACCCCATCGAACCACGTCCCGCTAGTATCAATCCCACTGCTATTATCCATCTTGATAGGGTTAATCTCCCTCTTTGCAAGGTTCCTCTTCTTAAGCTTTGGCCGCACGTCCAAAGGGAGACTCCGTCCAAACAGGTCTCCACCATTCATTCCCCATGCCGATATGCAACCACCAGGAGGGGCATCCCCAGGAATTTTCCACAACAACCTATCAGCATCAACACCGCCAAGGGGCGTGCTCGAGACGAAGTGATGGGAATCCTGAGAAGAAAAGGAAGAACAAGATCCGTAGGTGTATACTACTCCATCGCTCACAGGACCTCTACGGATTAGATGGATATTGACAAGTTCCGTATTGATTGCTGTGCGGACTTCCAGGCCAATTGGATGAGCAGACGAGCCAGGGGCAGGCGAAGCTGTAATGGAAGTAGCTGCAGCTAGCAGAATTGAGAAGAGAGTTGATTTGGCCATTTTCTTCCAGTGGTCAGATCCCCTCGTATTGTGAGCTGTGGGGGGGGGGGCACTGGGGACAGAATGGAATTGGGAGTGGGCCGGGAAGAATCTTTATATGCCTGTATTCAGCACCACTTACCTAACCTTTCTTCATGACCTAGCAAGGGTAGTGTTTATAATCAGAACTCTAGTCGAATAGCCTCCACGGGGGTGGGGAGGGGGGACACCCCCAGAAAGGGGAACCTTAATCCGTACCACAGTAATATCGCAGCAGATACAGGCTCCGTAGCACCATGTGAGGAAGCAGGAAGGGCAAAACTATTTTGGAAAGTGAAAACTTGATAAAAAGGTCCGCTACTATACACCATGCAGTCCAACACTGAAATCACACGCGGGCTACTATGAGCCATTCACTAGTGCTTTTCCTTCCTGGTTGTGGGGATCTGACTCCATCGGACTGGCTTCAGATATGGCGAGAGAGAGAGGTCTCCACCCCGAATTTGTGATACGAGCGATGTCTAAACTGTGAACTGAGGTGTGACACTTTACAAGATACAATCTGTGGTGCCGCAAGAAGTGGAAGAATTGAACCCCGCGCTAGGGCGTTGGAGTTGCCTCTTCCTGCCGGTGGTAAGGTTTGTTGTGCTTTTTCATTTTAACTGTCTTAGTGGAGGGCTGGAAGTCCGTTCCCTTTTCGCTTCCCTTCGGGGTGATTCCCCCTTCTATCCAGAGAGGGTAATTCTAGACATCTTAGCATGAGGTTTAATTATTCCAGTTCTTATGGTAATACAGCCTGCGGTAAAAAAAAAAAAAAAAAAAAACGGAAAATGTGGAAATTAAAGATTAGAAACACGGTTACTCAATTGGCTCGAGCACACTGAACGCCTCAATCAGAAGCCCAGAAGGTGTTTCGTCATTTTCCGATTTTCTTACCGCAGGCTGTACCGGTACGAATACAGTACGGTACGAGTACTAGTACAGTGCCTGTCCCAGGCAAGAAGTATCTGAATATAGGGCTTTTCGCAAAATATCCGGCAAAATAACTTTCCGTACAAATACTCGCGTATCACGAATCCACGGCTCGTATTTTCAGAAACTTCCTGCCTGGGACAAGTATTGTGCCAGTACTGCATGTCACAGAACTGTGCTCGTATCAACCTTGAGGGTACCGTACTCGAGTACCAGTGCCGGTAACCCAGTCCAGCGGAGCATTGCAGATAATTTACCTTCCAAAACACTGTGCTCGTCCACATAAAGTAGAAATAGCCAACGACCACTTCCCAGTTCTCCGAGACATCTGAATCATAGCCCTCAAAAACATATTGTAGGGATGGAGAAGCCTAGCGGTACTCGTGCCGGTACCTCACTGAGCATTACGGTACTCGTACTGTACTAGTACTTGCACTGTAACCTTTCCCGACGGAACCCGGATAGGTATAGTCAGGATAGTATATTGGATTAATCCCCCCGTAAAACCTTCCGTCCAAGGATGCCCCCTACACGAAAATCATTACTCGAGTACATGCGGGGCGGGGGGGGGGACGACTGATTCAGCCTCCCGTCCTTATATCGATAAGCACCGCCTTACCCAGCCCTGCGGGTACATGGTATCATAGGTGCGGGAGAATTCGTTGCCGAAAGCGCAACTTTCGGCGGTGAGCCCGTGAAGCCCCAATCGAGCCATAGGACATGGCAATGCTATATAGACTTAATAAGGAATGCCAAAGCCTAAGAAATCCGGAAGCTCTGAGGTTTCTATTAAAATTCTAGTTTGGGTAGGCTTGTGGTGCGTAGTATCATATCTGACTTGTCTGATCGCGCAATCGGACGAGAGCCTTACAGTACGTTCCAGGCTTTCGTCCATTTATGACCCAACCCGCGGGATTAGTATGGGGTCGAGTTTTTCAAGGCGGTCCGGGGCCCCAAGGGGCATCATTCACGGCCCCGGACGGCCATAGGCACTACAAACCAGATATGATACCGGTATCATACTCGTATGGTACGCTGCGCCTAACAATGACTATCGACCGCCAAGGATGGCTGCGCTGTCCACAGAAAAATTAGAGCCTCGTATTTCTGCCTCGCCCCTTCAATCTGGATGGGGTATGGTATGGTAGGGCACTAATAGTACCCATGCCGGAAGATTTCCAAGTTTCTCTCTTACGACTGCAATATAAGCACCTCAGCGAAAGCACCTCATCTCAGTCTGGTAAGTCTCTTTGCCAAGGCGGACAACCAACCCAGTCTCGTGCCTTTGCAGCTACTCAGCTGACTCTCGTGATGGAAACCCCTATCGAGACGCGGAGTAGAGTACCGTAGGTGATAATATTATTAAACATGTATTACTATCCTAGTCTTGATAGACTTATGGGTGACACAGTTTCGTTGAAGGAGGGAGGCTTTCTGAGCCTCCCCATCCATATACGGAGCTTGGGAGCACAAAGTGGTTCCTGCGAGGGTCGGTACTTGTACAGGTAGACTAGATCAACGAGGTTGAACTGACCAACTACGGCACCACAACTTGACACGCAACCGGCAGTCTCCCACCCGCTGCATCAGGCCCTATGATATTATTGCACGGTATAATATCATACCTTGCAAAAGGGCCAGAAAAAGTACTATAGATTCCCAAGCGTCGAAGCCCACCCGGCCAACCAACTCTGATCGAGACCACCACCAACTGGTGACGTTCTGATGAATCTTTCTACGGTCCCAGGTAACAGTTGTAAAAAAAAGAAACATAAGAAACATACCGTACCTCCTCTCTGATATTCTGGATTTCCACTATTGGTGAACCGTCACCACAACCGAAAGAGAGAAAAACATATCTCTATCCACATACTTGTTAAATACGGTAAATTGCCTGGGCCCTTGTTTTGTTGATTTTTTTTAAAAAAATATATATATATATTTGTGATACCGGCACAACACTCGAGTACTGTTGCCAGTAAGCATATGAAAAACTTGGATACAACTTTGCGCAAGTCAATCGTGATCAAGACACTTTGTACCTGCCAGTATACAGTACTTTGTACAACGCATTTACTGAAACAGGCACGAGGTACATGAAGAGCAGGATAAGCGAGCCCGATAGTACCGCAAAAACCTGAATAATTGGACCAAGTGCCAGGACGTTGAAGTTGTCCCTCCAATCAAGTCTAGCGCCGTTTTTCTTCCTTTTTGTTATGTCTAGGAGAGGGGGTTCTTTACTCGTACCGTAGTGTACTAGTACTTTTTCACCTCTGGAACAGAGGTGACAAATGGCCAAATTGTTCGAGTTCTTACGATACTCGTATAGCCCCCCGGGTTCGGAGCGAAATCCAAATGGAGAACCCTTCCCCGATAGTGATCCGAGAGACCAGGAAAGGTGAGCTGCAAAGCGGGCTAAGAGTACAGCGTCACGGTGGTGCTGGGGCTAGTGCGGGCACCTTGAGATCTCATCTCGGTGGGGAGGTTTGGTTCCACTTGTAGCTTGTCTTGCGTCTACGAGTACAGGTACCAACCGCTCAACAACACCAACCACCGAGCAGGGAGGTTTCATCCGTATTTTCCACCAAGCCAGAGATGTCTCTTGATTTCATTCTCTCTCGCTCCCACCTTTTTTTCGTTCTTTTCATACTTCTTCCATCCCCCTCCCTCCCTCACCCGGTTTTCGAGCTTGAGGGGTGATGCCTCGTTGTTGGCAAGTATGATATAATACTCGATTACAGCACAGTGTGATGCAAGGGGTTGGGGCAATAATGGTGCAACAATGTCATGAGTTGAAGGTTCCTCCGAGACTCTGCTCGGGTACCGTATGGATTGGGTCTATTTTAAAACTTTGGAGGCGTGAAGATCACCGGTAAATTCCATTTCCCAGTGTTCCCGGCCGTCCGTCCAGTCCAGGGTGGAATGCCGGATAGGTATACTCCTGCAGTACGGTATTAGCTACGGATATACATGTCTAGTCCAGGGTAAAGGACTCGCAAAGTCAGAGGCCGTCCGTCTTGACTGCCGCCAGCACGCAACACATACACAAAAAGATCAACGATCAAATATCGCTTCATTACTGCAGTCTAGCTTTGGGTTTGCATTTGTTGGGTTAGAGGCACCTACGACTAACTGACTGTTGATTGCCGCGAACCCCCTTTACCCCTTTACTCTCTCTCATGTTGGGTTTAGAGGATTAAAGTTGTCTGAATACCGGTACTGACCATACTGATCCTCTTAGGTGGGAAATAGCTGTTGCTCAGGATTCTACAGGCGATGCAGTCTTCAGCGGGGCACAAGGGTAATAACTATTTTTGTCATCCTAATTTGACGAATTCAACTCTTTGCTTGCTAAAATATCGTACCCTTGTTTGTCACCCACTGGTTATCATCACGTCCTCCTTGGGGACTACTGTATGCGGCAGGCAAGTTTGAACCATTCTTGTCCCTCGCCCCACAGGACAGGCCCAGTACGCCCCATCCGGAAAGTCCTCACTAACCGAAAAGTACCATAATCCATGGTGGGGCCTGGCGGCGGCAACGGAAGTATCAGGACCTGGCAACCGATAACAAGCGAACTCCAACATTGCAGCCATGCCTCTGAAGACTGTATCTAAAAACAAGGAAAAGATGTCTTCTGGGCTCGAAGAGACATGAATCGAATCACTAGGCAGATACCACTGTTCCCCATTCACATGCAATGCAGCGTGCTGTTGTTGGAGCCTTTTTGGTTTCAGCTGCGGACATTTAATCTCACCCCAGTAATCAATGCCGGTATGGTGTCACGGTGTCACGAAACTTCAGTCAACCACCAAGCACGGCATCCCCACAGTTCAAGAGTACTCTGCTCGTACAGCTTTGGGGAGATATGAATGGAACTGTGAGGTCTCTCTACAGTACTGCCAGACTAAGGCCCTGGCCTGATATTTTACTAAATGGTTAATATTCCTTACCACTTGATGTGTGAGCAAAGCATACTCAAATACCGGCGTATTTGTTGCCGCCAAGTGTCGCTCGCTGTAGTACTTTTAGATCAGCGGAGACTTTCTGGATAACGAGTTGCACGGTACGGTACTTGCACCCTGTTGGAGTACCGTACAAGCAGAAAACATCACAAGACAAAGAGGGAAGCAAACAAACGCACCGATGATGGTCTGACCAAGTTACTACTGTATTATCAATCACAAAACTTGATGAGAAAACACAAACGCGAGAGTTTTACTGTAGAAAACGCAATTTTGTCCTCCACATTATTATATAATCCCTTTCACATTTTCCCTTTTTCCTTTTTCCCCTGGAATTGATTACCCGTTGATCTTTAAATGGGACGTTTCCGTTTTCCAGGAGCAAGATTAGTCCGAGCTCCTTGAGATCTCAAAGGATTTGAATAATATGATATATTTTGCTCATTTCGGAGATTTTTTTTTTTTTCCTTTCTTCTTCTCTTCACCCCGGCCCTTTAAGTGTACTTTGTTTGTTGTTGAAAGGTGGAGGGGGGGGAGGGGACAAGGCAGAGTGAGGAAGAAAGAAAGAAAGAAAGAAAGAAAGAAAGAAAGAAAGGAAGGAAGGAATGCAGGCACTTGTACTGTACAGTACACCAGATCTGATTTGTTTTTTTTGACTATAATCTACCATCACGGCTGAGCTGCTGCTAAGTGAACACCCACATATAAATAGTACCGTAAGTGACCGGCAAACCAAGAAACAAGCACAACCCCAACAACACAATCAATAAATAGCCATCATCATCACCATACACAACGCAAGAAGAAGAAGAAGAAGAAGAAAAAAAACCCCACAGTTGAAACTCGTTTTCCCCATCCATCCATCCATGAGCAGGTGACTTTTAAACCTTCAAATCGTCAGCTATCATATGATACCTTTTTCGTTTGACAAGCTATATCCGTATTCCAAGTTTAAGGTGAAAACACCAGCTCTTCTGAACGAACAAACGACCTCCCCCCGGAAACCGCCGCTACATATTCCCCATCTGCCATTCTGAGGTTTTTTTTTTTTTTTTTTTTTTTTGCTCACTCACTCACTCACCAGAAGGTATGTTAGAGAGATGGATATGTGTGGATGGATGGATGGAATATGTTATAAATATGTAGGTAAAAGGTGTATGTATGTATGTATGGACAAAGTTTGTTCAAGAAGCATATCGTTAAAAAAAGCTAGTGAAATACCGTATACCATCTCGACTGGGGCTTGAAATCGTTTTGCTGGTATGATGGCGGGATATGGTAGTTTGACTGACAGACTGACCGACCGGTTAATAGAATTGGGAATGCAAGTCTGGAAGGGATTTGATGAATGTGGAGAATTGGGTCTTCACTGTTTCGGGACGGGAGGAGAGTTGGTACTTCCTTGGGGGTATTCCTTTAGAATATAGAATATAGAATATAGTGATTACAAGGCTAGGGCAACTTAGATGGTTGGATTTTCTCAATTTTTTTATTATTATTTTTTACAGTATCGTACCTGCCTAGTGCAAAGTGTGTGTATCAGACGGGTTCACATTATGAAATACCTCCATATAGGTACCCTTTTCCACTCTTGTTCATCTATTTATTTTATTTTATTTTCACTTTTTTTTTTTTTTTCACAATATTATTTCAAATACAATAGGTCAAGAAGAAGGAGAAGGTGAAGGTGTTTATAACAACAATACACTATAATCATTCCCCCTCATGTCTCTGCAAATCATCCAGAATCTTGAAAGAGAAATGAAATTAATTGGTAATTAATAATTAATATAAAAAAAAAAAATCAACCTGAAGATGGATCGAAATTTTCAAAACTGGTGAAAAAGTTATGATATCGTCCCTATCACGCAGACAAGTACCGTATCCCTCCTGGTAAAATTAGGGTATTCCATGATGCAAAGGACTTTGGTACACTTTAGGAACTCTTTGCACCATTGTGTAAAATCGTGATGATTGAAAGTTGCACTCAATCAATATCTTGAACTTGTGGTATTCTTTTTTACTCATCATACTGATGACACAAAGTATCCAGCAAGTACCGTAGTATTCGTACCAGTATCGTATGTACCTGAACACTCGAACCAAGAATTTGTAAGTTATAGCAACTTGTCTGTGCACATCCGGCTGCTCACACTAAAATTCAGACTCAAATGTTCAGGTATCGTACGGGATTTCATGAGGGGAACTTGTAATATACTGTACCCTCAGAGTGGCAGAGCAGCTCTCTCTTCTCAAGTACGAGCACGAGTGCGGGTGCTCGAGCATGTGTAATCGCATCAGCCAGCTTGGCACTCACCACCCCATTGCTCATTTATTGGTCCGCAAATCACTAAATTACTCCATGTGAGTGTCAACTCCGACGGGTAGATAATAAAAGAGAAAAATAAAATAAAACCCCCCAAAATCCACTATCGTATATTATCCCTGACACTGTAATCTCCTGGTTCTGGGTTAGAAGCCTCCTAGGAAGGGAAGGTTTGGTGCTTTAATGACACCGTACAGTACTTGTATAAGATCAGCCCAACTGGAAATGTTGGATCTCATTACCTGGTCTTTTGCGATCCTGTTAAAATCTGATCGTAGATTAACGAGCTGATATTTAGGGATTTAAGGAAATGCTGTGGTGGTTTTTTTCAAAAAAAAAGTTTTTATGGGGTTGATGGGGTTATCGTTATCATATGACTTTTAGTGAGGGAATATTACAATAATTATTACACACAAAAGTGCAAAGCACCGGTAGGTAGGTACCGTATGTCATCCCCTGATACCGTACCGCATAACGCTTAGAGGATCAACACCGTGGCGCTTGGGCGGTGCATCTACGGTACTCAAACCGCAATGACTGAAGTCGAAAGCCTCAGAACCGCAGTTTGGAAAACATCCTTTTGGTAGCGCAATATTCTGTTTGCAAATTCTATCATGTCGTCTTCATCCTACTTGAAGGTGAGGGGTTTGGCAATGTGACACCACCCAATCAACCCTTAAGTTATCGCACGGGACTAGCATGATACAGTAAGTTATAGGCGCTGGACAGAAGTGTTGGTGAAAATGAAAGGGCGAAGAAGAAGAATACCATTTCGCCAAGACTTTTGTCCAATGGCTGTACTCGTACGTGTATCGGGGGTGAAGGGCAAGTCTGTCAAACTTCCTCTGATTGCCCCTATGGCCATCTCAACCACTCAGCCACAGCGCCAAGAGTTCGACAGACTTTCTTCCTTCACCAAAAATTAGCGTCTATGGGCTATTCAGCTGCATAATTCGCATTACACACATGCAATCTCACCCAACCAGACCGACCAGAGTTCGACAGACTTTTGCGCACACCCTAAGCGCAAATACCTGTGGTGCATGCCGGTATACGTGCTACCCCGATCGAAGGGAGATTGGTGAGGTGATGGGCAGCAATCTTTGTTTTCCACTGCTGTTCCTATACCTGTGTTTGGTGGTGTCTCGTTAATAAAAGTATTATGATACGGTACCGTACCGTACGATGCGGAAATGTATCATATCATACTGTGCTTGTATGATACCTTCGCCACACTTCAGATCCGGGCTTGAAAGCTCGTCATAGGCAAGCTTCTATTTCTTGGGTGGCGTTCTGGACTGCGCGTGGCTTGGCACGTAAGCCTGTGACCAAGCGCCAACGTCGCCAAACATAAGCAAATTTCTGACTCCGGAATCTCAACACATCGCCATCATCCTTTCAACAACAACCCACCTCTCTGCGGCCACTAAATCCTTCGCCTCCCTAAATCCCCCACCCGCCTTATACTGTGCTTCACAGTATCCAACGGCAGACCGTCAGGTCTGCTTCCCAGTCTTTACCGAAGCAAAGTTTTACACGGAAGATCCGCTACTTCAGAGATAGCAAGAGGGCAGTACGGGGGGATTCCGGTCGGCTGAAAATTTGGTCGACAGACCATTCGAACCACCGCTTTCCTACCCCCCACCCCGACCCTCCCAAACCACCCGGTGTTATCCTTCCCCGAGCAGACTCAAGAATCCTCCGTCATGGCTATGCCGCCCCCCGAGAAGCCATGGGAAGCCAATCATAATGTCTCTGTTATGTGTCCCGACTGTCGCGAGGTGCCTGCCAACATTGTGGAGGAATTTTCATCTGGGGACATGGTTTGCGGCTCTTGTGGTTTGGTACTTGGCGACCGTATCGTGGATACTCGATCCGAATGGCGTACCTTTTCCAACGACGATCAGGCTGGCGACGATCCTTCCCGTGTCGGAGATGCGGCAAACCCCTTCTTGAATGGTGCTCAGTTGGAGACGACAATCTCCTACACTCCAGGAGGCGCTGGAAGGGAGCTTCATAGAGCTCAGAACAAGACCGCTGGTGACAAGTCCACCAAAGGACTACTCGCTGCGTATAAGGAAATCGGTGCGTTTTGCGACTCTATAAATATCCAGAAGGTCGTCTCCGATGCGGCGAAGCAGCTTTTCAAGATTGTGGACGATCACAAGGCCTTCAAAGGGAAACCTCAAGAAGCCATTATCGCCGGGTGCATATTTATCGCCTGCCGTCAATGTCAAGTGCCCCGAACCTTCCGTGAAATCTTTGCTCTGACCAAGGTTCCCAAGAAGGAAATTGGTCGTGTCTTCAAGGCATTGGAGAAGTTCTTTGCGGCTCAGGATAGCAAGAAGATGGATGAGATCACCAAGTCGGGCGGCATCGTAGACGATAGTCAGCAGTACAAGACCACGAGCTCTACAAAAGCTACAGAACTCATGATCCGTTATTGCAACAATCTGAACCTCACTCAGAACTGCACTACCATCGCCCAGGAACTTGCGGATCGTGCTGCCACCATCGGTACACTTGCTGGGAGATCTCCTATTTCTAGTGCTGCGGCTTGCATTTACATGGTTTCCTATCTCATGAAACAACCCAAGACGGCGAAAGAGATTTCGACAATTGCGGGCGTTAGCGACGGAACCATTCGTAATGCATACAAGCATCTATACACCGATAGGAACAAGTTGATCGACCCCAAATGGATTGAGAATGGCAAGGGGGATATCAATGCTCTGCCATCGTCATAGGGGACCTTGGCAGCTCGTCGTAAAGCCTGAGCACCTCGAGGCCTTGTTTGGGTCCGCTTAGCGGTTCAACTTTCCAAAGCAATTTGTAACCCCTTGGCTTGGTCTACTCCGTTTGTTTTCGTCTTATCTCTTGGTCTTTTATCCTTTCTAGTTTTTTTATTATTTTTAAAAAAACCGTTTTTCGTTCTACATGATAGACTGTGACCTCTTTCAGGGTTTCAATTTAGGCGGCGTTAATCAAGGGATGGTGAGGTGGCGATTGTTCTATTACATTAGCAAAAGCTTTCCATTGCATTGTCATTGCCCATGTGCTCAGCTTGTTTTGCTATCTTTTATTCTCATTCCTTTTAAAGTCTCTGAAATGAGAGGTGGCTCTGATAGGTTGCCATGAAAAGGCTAGGAAAGACTTCCTAGGAGCAGAAAACAACTCGTGTGGTCACGTATGTAACCTAATGACTCCTCTCTTCGTAGAAGCATTGAAACAAAAGAGGTTGGAAAACCAACATTCTCTTTGAAGACGACTTGTGAATGTCTTTATATATTTGTTTGTTTTTTTTTAGTTTTTTTTTTTGAACTTTTGTTTATCTATGACTGATATGGAAAGAAGGAGAAAAAGTAAAAAAAAGAGAGAAAAGAAAAAAGAAAAAAAAAAAGAGAAAAACTGGAAAAAGTTGAGAGTCTCGCTATCCTAAGATTTTGAAGCTACCTCCCATAGCAATCTGTGGTGTATCTTTTTTCTTCAATATTTTTGGCTCTTCAAATTGCTATTCTATGCTGGCGGCTTGAAAACTCTGGACGGCCCAGCATTGTTCTCGTTTTTGCGATAGATGAAACTATGGAACAATCGGGGAAAACGCCCATACGAGTAGACTCTCCCACCGTAACACCTCGGCAGGTTTCTCTCACTCGCAACTGGGTTACTTGGTAGGATGGCATACCGTACGGTATGATACCAGACGGCCACTGGGAATCCACCGCTGTCTGACGGAAAGAGCGAAAGGGGGAGGGGAGTCTTTACTACTTTCACTTATCGTATACGAGTGTGATACTCGCTCTTCTTCTTCTTCTTCTTCTTCAACATAACTCTGCTTGTACCTGTAGTCTAATCGAGTGCTGTAGGACATGGCATCATAGACTCACTTTTCCCGCCACATACCATACCTTGTTCGCATGAGGAGCCGCCACGTCAAATTCAAGTAGTTGGTGCCGTATTTTCTTTTATTCCTGCCTGATACGGGATACTGTGGCTTATGCAGAGAGCATGGATATGGTGAGTGTGATACTTGTCCGAGAGTCATATCGGCATGGTGGAAGTCTTCCCCACACACACCAAAGTGGCTTTACCAGCGAAAAAAAAAAATCCTTCAAAACTGGTGGAGGTCAGAAAGTGGGGTGTGCGACCGCTAAATGCCGGCCCCTTGTACGAGTACTGGTACTCGAGTACCGTGCTCGTACAGCACGATAGTGATGATGATGATGATGACGACGGTGGAAGGTACTCGTAAAAGTAGGCTGTGGTGGGAAATCATTCTACGGTACCATACTGTACGGTATTCGAGCAGGGTGGTGGTGGTGGTGGTGGTGGCGGTACACAGCACCCGTGCCTTCTCGATGACCCGAGTCATTTCTTCATTCATTCATTCATTCCGCACTCTAGCTTTTTTCCCCGGTCCCCGAACGGCGGTACAATAGGCAGGATCCGAATGTATGTAACAATAATTATCACACCTTTTTCTGAAGGAATTTCGCCACAGGTGGGTGGTGATGACCCTCGGCAATAGGAGACGAAGGAAGGAAGGAAGGAAGGAAGGAAGGAAGGAAGGAAGGAAGGAAGGAAGGAAGGGAGGCTCTGCCTCTAATCGGACGGTACACGATTGCCACACTTGAACTGTGGAAACTGAAAAAGCGACAAATACTGTACAGACGAAGAGGTAAATTTTATCATAGAAGTGACTGGAGCATTCCGCGGGTGGCCTCACAAAATTCTATGGTGCGCGTTTGATAAACCCTTAAGCCTAAAGCGGCTGGTGCCCAGAGCGGCGAACTGCGCCGCATGACAGATAAGCTTGGGTACGGGCCTATTTAAACTGCTTTCCCCTCACTTCCTCTCTGACTCCTTCTTCTCTTTCCTTCCTCTCCTAATCCACCAACAGGACACTTGACCATCTTTCTCCTCCGCCTGCAAACTTTTCAACTCAAGACTTCAACCCATACAACGCACCTTTCGTAAAAACAATCAACCATGCAGATCTTTGTTAAGACTCGTGAGTTCCTCTGAATTCTTTCAGCCTTGTTTTTTTCCTTTCATTTTTTTCTTCATTTTTTTTTNNGGGGGGGGGTGAGTTGGACAAAGTTCTAATCATCTTTCTATAGTCACCGGAAAGACCATCACCCTTGAGGTGGAATCCTCCGACACTATCGACAATGTCAAGTCCAAGATTCAGGACAAGGAGGGAATTCCTCCGGACCAACAACGTTTGATCTTCGCTGGAAAGCAGCTTGAGGATGGGCGTACCCTCTCGGATTACAATATTCAGAAGGAATCCACTCTTCACCTTGTTCTCCGTCTTCGTGGTGGAATGCAGATTTTCGTAAAGACCTGTAGGTTTTCCGCGTCTTTGTTCATATAATGGCTAGATACTAACCGTGTGCTGTAGTGACTGGTAAGACTATCACCCTTGAGGTGGAGTCTTCCGATACTATCGACAACGTCAAATCGAAGATCCAAGATAAAGAGGGTATTCCTCCAGACCAGCAGCGTTTGATTTTCGCTGGTAAACAGCTTGAGGATGGTCGTACCCTTTCCGACTACAACATCCAGAAGGAGTCTACTCTCCATCTCGTCCTTCGTCTTCGTGGTGGAATGCAGATTTTCGTAAAGACTCTCACTGGTAAAACGATTACTTTGGAGGTTGAGAGCTCAGATACCATCGACAACGTCAAGTCGAAAATCCAGGATAAGGAGGGCATTCCTCCAGACCAGCAACGATTGATTTTCGCTGGTAAACAGCTTGAAGACGGCCGCACCCTTTCGGACTATAACATCCAGAAGGAGTCTACTCTCCATCTCGTCCTTCGTCTCCGTGGTGGAATGCAAATTTTTGTTAAAACCTTGACGGGAAAGACTATTACCCTTGAGGTAGAGTCTTCTGACACAATCGACAATGTCAAGTCGAAAATCCAGGACAAGGAGGGCATTCCCCCAGACCAGCAGCGTCTGATTTTTGCTGGTAAGCAATTGGAGGATGGTCGTACTCTTTCTGATTACAACATCCAGAAGGAGTCCACTCTTCACTTGGTCCTTCGTCTTCGTGGTGGGTCTTTGTAATGTCTATAAGTGAAGCTATTGATCGATTTTATGTGATTGCGCTATGGCTTGTAAAATGATTGAATGGTTCCTTTTTTTCTTCTTTTTTTTTCCCTTCTCTTCTACTGGGTTCGCGGGTGTTTGTGGGCCAATGTGCCTGGCTTGTGTCAGATTAGTATTTAGCAAATGATATCCTTTTCTGGCACAGCAGATCTTTTCCTATGAGGAGGGTTAGTGGTGTGATAGCTGCTCTGATAGATTGAATGTGCATAAAGGCTGGGCTGATGTTGATGTGCACTCTGTTCCTGCTCTGATCAATGTGAAAATTTTTCACGCGTGATGTCTGTATGATTCTGTTTCAATACCACTCGAGTGCCATTGAGTAAAATATTGAAGCCGAGTCGATATTTTGACCAGGCAGAGTGACATTTTGACACTCCCAACTCGAGCCCTGCACGCGCCCCTTTGCCCAACATTATATGTATTACCCTGGCTGTACCCATCCGGCGTCTGCCTATCGGTATCGTTAGGCCTTTGTCTGCGGTTTTACTTTTCATAAAATCTCACTCGTCAACTTGGACCTCCAGCGTAGGGGTTGGGTCCACCCTTGTCTATCGATCTACAGTTATCATACAATATATAATTATGAAAAGAGATGCTCATAAATCCTTACACTTTTCGGGCCAAATTCACATCCTCCCCTCCTACACAATCACTCGAGCAACCTCCCATTTACAATCTTTGGGATGAGCCTCTGGGGGGTGCAATGGAGTGGGTGGGCCTGAGAACATCAAATCGAGGGGTGAGGGACCGTGAGGATATCAGGGATTGTATGTCTGCATTGCGGGTTTACGTTGATATATCACTATATGATTAGAGTAGCGGTGGGGGCGAGAGGTAGAGAAGCAGAAGGAATATGCAACGTTTACGCCAGTGACGATTACCACCTATCATAACATGAGCATCTCCCATCCGGGAGGGCAAGTTCAAGTAAGTAATCTCCCCATTCTACGGTAGCCGATGGGATTGACCCCGGAAGGGGTTGGTTGGTTGGTGCGAAATCTCCCCTGTAAACTTTCTCAACTGATATTGTGTATCCCCGGTGCTGTATAGATTCCACGAACGTGGTGGTGGTGGTGGTGGTGTGGGGGGTTAATATGAAGGGCGTCGTATATATTTATCCCCCCCCCCCCCGACTCTTGAAAAAAGCTGTTCGTTCCTGAGGAGGGGAGGGGAGGGGAGGGAGGGTAAGAATCGCTAGATACCCGGGGGTTTACCCTCCATAGAAAAGTGTGGGGAAGAGCGGGGGTGTATTATACTTGTGTTATACTTGTGTTATAATATTATAGTGTCGATACGGTGGCCCGTGGGAGCTAGTATAACTCCTTGGAAGTATATATACTTGTGCTGCTATGATGATCTATTCTTGTGCCATTTGCATAAATCTTATGATACAAGCAGCTAGAGTGAGTGAGTGAGTGAGTGCAATCAGGATCGTACGATGATAACATTCATGTTTGCGATTTGAGCAGGGTGTGGGCTCTCAGTTTTGTCCATGTTTGTGTGAAAGTTTTTCCCATCTCGAGTGACCATCTACCGTATTGGGTTTTATTTTTATTTGATCGGGGGGAGGGGGGGG
>QFET01000517.1:0-26664 GCA_003316355.1 Tuber calosporum | reverse complement strand
GGGGGGGGGGGGTTTAAGTCTATCACAATGTCATACCTTGATACATACTAGAAATCGATGCCGGGAAGAAACCGGGTTGGTAGTGGTGGTGACTTTTTTTTCTTTTCAAAGTAATCATAGCTCTCCAATGCACGAGCAGGTGATTGATTATCTGGCTCTTCTTAACAAAAATCTTCTTGACCTCGAAGTTCAAACAAAAAATATTTGGCTAAGAATTTACCTTTTTGTCATGCCCTGTCTCTCGCTTGAGTATACGGACTACGGTAGATAATATTGCCGCAGTTTTTACATAATATGATACTAAGTTATTCGATCAAGAAGATGAATAATCATTGAATATCACTCGAGTCCCGTGCAAAGTTCCTTCGAATTCTGGATAAACGGGGGTTTTTTTTCTTTCCTTTTCCTTTTTCTTCAATTAGGATCCTCTGCTAGGAATTTTGTGTTCAGGGGGGCGGTCTTGACGCCAGAAAGATTTATCATTCCCCGTCACCTTGTGCACTGTGTCCCTCCCAAAATGCCAAGCTCTCTCTCTTCACGTTCGCCAGGTTGAGCCTCATATCTACCCGCTTGGAAGAGCAAATCTCCACAGAGATGGTCCAACCCCACCAATGTCACCATGGGCGAAGCCGATAGCATATCCGTCAAGCTCACCGAACTCCTACGACATCCAGATGTAGCTTTCCCCCCCTCTGTCTGTGCTATAGAAATGCTTGGGTTAATCGTTGTTCTTGCTCAGGACCTTGATAAGATAGCTTCGCTCAAGTCTGAATTCTCGCGAAAGAAAGGTCATGTTGATACACAGCTTAAAGCTGCGCTCGCCACGCAGCTCAAGGTCACGCAGGTATAGCTTCCACGATGGGTGAACGGTTACCGGGAAATTTGGTCACTGATTTTCTTTTAGTCTGGAATCAATGCGATCAATGATGGGCAAAAAATCTTGAACGCGATCAAAGAGGAGATGATTAAAGTATCACTTCCTCCCCCCCAATCGTCAAGAATGCTGGCAGGACTGATGCGAACGCTTAGATTGATAAATTGTGTAGTGAAGCCGAGGATATGATAGGTGAATTCCCACTGATAAACAAAATTTCAAAGATTCACCGGAATTTTGTCGCTGTGGAGGAGATCAAATCTAAGCTCCAGGGCTTAGATTCTCGGTTGGCAGATGTGGACCGCATGCTCGCGGATGACTCTGGTGACTGTAGGTTTGGGAATTTGTCCAGCAGGCACAGCGTAGAACTGACGACGGGGCTCCAGCGTTGGCAAACGAGATGCCGAACCTCCTACCCGTCCACTTCGCCATTATGCAACTACAAGATTTCAAGGGGGATGTTATGCATCAGAGCGAGCGAGCCGATAACGATGTTAAGGAGACACTCGAGAGCTATTTCTCACCACTGGAGAATACTGTAGGGATGTTTGATGAGAGGGTTGGGATCATTGCTATGAGTTTGATCGAGCTGGTTCGAGCTGGGAATAGAAGCCTTGTTGTTCGTCTTGCAAAGATCATCGACTCTGAAGAGCGGTCGGATGAGAAGGTCCTAGCTCTTCAGGAAGCTCAAAACAATCACCAGGATCTAGCTACAAGGTACAACAGCTGAAGCCACTTCTATCACGATGTCGCTGACAGACAGAATCAAGGTTCAAATCGATACAAAAAGGGCCCAAGGTAACTCGGGGGTACAAAGAAAAGTTCCTCGCCTGCGTAAAAGCTGCCGCTCAAGCCAAATTCGAAGCTGCAAAGGAGCGGTTCGAGGGCGACCCAGAAGGCCTGGAAGGGTGCCTGAGCTGGTACTTTAACGACCTGCGAACCGTCAAAACAGAGTTTGTCCAGTTAGTACCCCGACGCTGGAAGATCTTCGACACATACCTTGATATCTACCATAACTCAATGCACGACTTTCTAAAGGACCAAATCGAAAAGCCCGACCTCGACGGCCAAAGCTTACTAAACATCATCCTGTGGAATGGGGAATATAGCAAGGGTATGAAGACTCTCGGCGTCAAAGCAGCCGAACTAAAACCTCATCTCATTGATGGCCGAGAAGCGGAGCTACTGAAGGAATACTCCCAACTGATCGTCAAAAAGATGGGAGAATGGATGAACAAGATAATGGAGGATGACACAAAGGACTTCATCCTTAGAACCCACCAACCCAACGAGGAAGACTCGAAATGGCACATGCCTAGCGTGCCAACAATGTTCACCATGATAAACCAACAGCTCAACGTCGCGCTCGACAGCAACAAGGGCAACGTCGTAGCGGGGGTAGTGGACGAGTGCGTTCGCCTGCTTAAGAATCGCCAAGTCCGCTGGCAAGAAGTCATAGCAGACGAAATAAACAAGCACGTCAAAGCCACCACAAAGGAAGACCTGGAAGACCTCCCGGACGGCATCCTGGAGTACATGATGGCAGTAGCCAATGACCAGATTCGCTCGGCAGCTTACACGCAGGAAATCTCAGACCGGGTTGCCCCAATGCTCTCCACAAAATACGAGGACCAAGTCCGCCGCGCGCTGGAGGACGCCATGAACGGCTTCGTGGACCTAGCAACCTACTCCCTTGCGCAGATAATAGAAATCATCTTCAATGACCTCAAACCCCCGATAAAGAACCTCTTCACCCCGGCATGGTATAACGGCTCGGACATGGAAACCATGGCCACCACCATGCGCTCCTACATCGTCGACTTGAGCCCGGGCCTTGACGCAGACTTGTTCCCGGCATTCATGCACCAGCTCTCGGAAAAGACGTGCGTAGCCTACCTCAGCGGCGTGCACAACAAAGGCGCAAAATTCCGCACCTCCGAGGCCGCTGCCCAAATCCGCTCGGACGTGGCCGTCGGATACGGCTTTCTGACGGAGTTTATCGACAGGGGCGAGGTCAAGGGCGTGTGGACCGTGCTGGAACACTTCCTTGCCCTCATTTGCAGCGAGAAGCCGCTTCTCGGCGAGAAGTATGATGCCTTCAAGCAGAGTTATTGGGATCTCCCCATCACTTGGGTCGAGGCTGTTATCAAGTGTCGGGATGATAGGAGTAAGGATATGCTCGAAATCGCTAGGAGCCGTGGAACTTATGTACCCCGGGGTGGGGAGAGCACTATTATGTCTAGGTTTGTGGCTCTTTTTGCTAGTGAGTTTGGGGAGGTTGGGCTAACGTTTTTTGTTTCTTTTCTTTTCTCTTCTTTTGATACAGGCTCAAGTGATTGCATTGGTATAGCTTTGGTGGCGATATGATATATCTTAATGGGGGTTCTTGGTAGTGATTTAGTTGATACGCGTTTTATATACATATTTGCCCAGTTTACGGTGTGCGTGGCGTTTGTGCGCTTCTGTGGGCCGCGCATCATTCAGTTCCTTCGATTTATGTGGTATTTTTCCCGGCAAATTTCTCTATCATACAGGCAGGAGGGACCTTGCTCCACGGGCTACCATGCGGTATCTAGCAACAGATTCACCCTATCCACTCGCCACTCATCACTCCCCCGCTAGGGCCCCCTCCCCCAAGTGCACCACCCCATCACTAAGCACTTCAACTCCATATCTGCACCCCCCTTCATTCCCCATCCTCTCAAGAACAACCAAGCAGTCCCATCCTCCCTCCAAGTCCACATCCCCTGTCCTAACCCCCTGCGGCACGTCGGAGAATTCCCCCTTGCCCCCAGAACTAGCCTCCGTCTTCCTCCTCCGACTGCCAATCTTCCTCTCGATGGAAATCCTAAGCATCGGTTGCGCCCTCGAGTTCGCCCATAACGTGCGGGCATTGGCAGAGACCCTAGTGAAGCGTTCTACCTCTAGTGAATAGGCCACTATCCTCACACCTGCTTCCCAGACACCCTGTATGTCTTTGCGTAGCTTGCCCGCGGATTCTGAGGGTAATTGGGTAACGGTAGCGCGCGGGACAGTAGACGCAACGGTTAGAGTAAAGTCGCCGATTTGGCCTGGTTCAAAGGTTGACGCAATGACTGTGTATATACCCTTTTGCAATAAGGCAATTTCTGCAAGAGCACAGCCGCGGCGATACTCCCCGCTTTCGGTGATTATGTCGCGGGTCGTCACCGACGCTACGCGTTTCCCGTTGCCCCAGACTAGCTTTACGTGGATGGGAAGGGTATCGCAAGCTTCAAGGAGGAGCATTAGATTGCAGGTCGATGGGACAGAGAGGCGGAACTGTGGGTTTGTGGAGTAGGTTGGAGATTGAGCATTGCCACCGGCAGTGTCGGGAAGCCACTGGGATTGTAGGATGCTGTGGAAGCTGTAGGGGTCTTCGGCTTGGGATACGTGGATGGGGCTTAAGGAGAATGCCGAGAGTGTAAAGGTGTACTGGGTCTTGGATAGGTCTTGGGAAGAAACGGCTACGGTGTATTTCGTTTTGGGTGGTATTTCGTCAATACGGAGGAGGGTCTGGGGTGAATCAACGTATGGGCCTGTATGAAGGGCTGATTCTGATCGGTAAACTCGCCTTCCTGGGCTTTCAAACACATACAATGATATATAGCTCGTTTTCCTGTTCGTAGTCCCGGTTTGAACTTTGTAGGATTCTGTAGAAATTATGTGACGGCCCAGCAACAGCCAGACGAGCGCAGGGTGTGGACCTGGATTCTCCAGACAGAATTGCGGGTTTCCCCCGATATAACCCTCGGATCGTTTCCCTGAGAGATCCCAGGTAAAGTGGGTATCATTCCTATGCGTGAAAAGGGCGGGGTTCCAGTTGAGATATATGCTCGCAAAATGTCGAAAAACATCACCTTGTGATATCCAGAACACACCAGGAGGAGCCTCTTCTTCTGAGAGAGCAGGGAGTGCATTTCCGAGTCTGTTTGTTTCGAAAGTGGAGGTTCCGGAACCGGCATCAAAATCCTCTTCGTCCGAGTCGATTACTGGAGCGCCTTTCCATACTGTGCCCTCAGACCATGGGTTTTTGACCAACAGCATGCCCTGACCTTTCTCTTCCTTTAGAGCTAAGACAGCATAGTCATGGTCTCCTATTAGGCCTAACTCCAGCTCCTCTCTCCTGGTCATGCTTCCAGTCCCTAATGTGATTAGGACGTCGCCATATCCCCATGCCTTATATATCCTTTTCCATAGGCTGCCTGGCAGAACATCATCGGATTGGAGAAATACATGCTCGGGAATCCATCCGGTTAATGCTAGCAAATCCGTCCCAGAATTCGAGCCGGGAAAATCATATCCGCCCATCAACTTTAGATAAGCCTTCTCAATGAGTGCAGGGTAAAAGACTTTTGGATCATTACGGCAAGTCACATATAATGCCCGGGAATTATTTGAGACAGGTAGGTAATCATCAACAATCACCTAATGATAGCTTTATGAGTACTTGTGCTTAATACTTGTCGGGAAGATTTAACCTTGCGAAAACAGCCGTTAAAGTAGAGCCTAACGATGTACTTTCCCAGTGGACTAGTTACTGGGCAATTATATTCATTTTGCGGGTATAAAATATTTGAAAGAATCTAACCCGAAAGGTTAATTCATATCTCCTAAGGGAAGTTCCCGATTTCATAAAGAACTTACCTTCCCGAAACCGTTTTCCTCTCTTCCTATAATTGAACACAAACTAGCCACTACCGAGCAATCGGTGACAGCGTCTTGTGTTAGGTCAACTGTGCACCCCCATCCAGGAAACAAAACCTCCCCAGTCTCAAATATTTCGTCCGGTCGCCTCCAAGCTGCTAACATGGACCGCTGTGAATCAGAGAGATGTAAAAATCCAGAGGGGTCTCTCGTTTGTGTCAGGGGCCGGTAATCTTAATCACAAGAGGAAAAAACGACAGTGGCTTACGAAAACGGCCCATCCGGGAAAAATTCTGAAGGCTTAGGGTCACTTTCCCATGGTGGATAAGTAAGGCCGTTCACCTTAGACGACTTCCATAGCAGTGTTTGCTCTTTAACCGTAAGTTTGTTTGTGAAGATTGGCAATTTTCGGCTGGTGGCACTTCCTGAACCGGTCAGGGGAGGTACTGGGGGTGTAGATGTCGGATTTCGATCTCCATTCTGAACTCTCTCCAAAGCCTTCTTCTGAAGTTTCTTGATCCACTCGGCCTTCCTGATGAGCTGCTCGCACTTTTCGCTTAACCACGGCTTGCTGACATCAGGGGCTTGAAGGCGCGCTTTCATGCAATGTTCGATGGACCTTATTGCGGCTTCGAGAGACTCGTCGTACTTTGCGTTGAGAAATAGGGTGTCTGCAAGAGATTCGGCTGCCTGCAGGATCAAGATCAGTTTGCGGAGATTTCGAGGTGGACGGGTTGGGTTGTGCCTACAGTTATGTTCTCCTCAAGCAGGGATCGCTGGGAAGCGGGCCCTGCTTGCTGCATCGAGTTATTCATAGCGTATTATCGACCTGATGGAGTTGGTGAGGCCCACGAGTTGTCTGCTCGAATACGGTATGTGGTCCTATGCTAAGTTTGATAGGCAGGATGCAACACCTCCACCACCACAGAGTGCCCGGTTCATGGTTAATCACTCGTGATTTTATCAGAGGAAGTGAAAGTTGTAGTCAACCCTTGAAGTATCTTCAATTGTATATAGAACGAAATAATAACAACAAGACTCAATATATACAGATTTCCTAGTCCAGCCCAGCCATCATTCCATACCAGCCATTATTCCAAAAGCATTTCATTCCTGGCCCAAGAAGGAAACTCCAGCCACTCATTCCTCGTATATAGCACATCCCAGACAACACTCCCACCCTTCCTAGCATTTTCCGAAAACAAATGTAAGGAAGCATAGAAAAATAAATAAATAAAGAGAACAAAACAATGGTCAGCCTCATTAAAAAACCTCCCGGGTTGAAACAGGGAAAAAGAGTACAGCTGTACAGGTGGGTAAATAAGGAAAATAAAATAATTTTCAAATAAACTCGATACCTAATCTATCAACATGTTTCCAATGTGAGTCCCATGGAAGAGCCTTGGTTGTAATATCAGCTGTTCGGTTGGGAGTTGGTATATAGTAGAGGCGGATTATGTTTTCCTCAACATAGGTGCAAACGAAGTGGTATTTAATGTCAATATGTTTTGTTCTTTCATGGAACCTAGGGTTTCTTGGGATTTCTATACCATCCTGAGTATCACAAAGAAGATTAAGAGGTTTAGAAGGAGTAACTTAACCTCTCATTTCATTATAGAGATGTTGCAACCAAATTCCTTCTCGAGAAGCTTCAGAATATCCAATATATTTAGCCTCAACTGTGGAGAGTGAAACCAGTTTTTGCTTCTTCACTCTTCAAAATACTGCTCCTCCGGTTAAAGTAAAGATATAAGTGCTGGTGGATTGTCAGTCATTGGCATCCCCAGCAAAGTCGGAATCAGAATAGCCAACAAGAGAATGATTGTCTAGAGATGGTGAATTGGGAAAAGACAAGGATGAAGTTGAAGCAGTATTGAACGAAGGGTTTGTATAGGAAAGAGCTAAAGTTTGAGTATAGCTCAGGTGTTGGGGAAGATGTTTAGCAGTTGCATAGTATAGCCTGTTTTGCCAGGTATTGAATTTGCTAAGTGCAGCTACAGTAAATCCAATATCCAGCCTAGTCCCAATAATCAAGTACTTTAAACTTCCAATTAATGATTCATGATCACCTTAATACGCAAGTTTATTGCTATCCAAAGATGCAAGTAGTTTCTTGCCAGGTTTCATAGGAGTATGAACGCCATTGCTGTTTATCATCCAAAACTGTGAGGGTACTGAAGAAAAAAAATCATGATTGGTGTAAATGGATCTTTTGTTCTGTAACTCTAAAAACTTCCAAACCTAAGAATTGTCAAACGGGTCCAAGGTTATTCATGTAGTAGTTCTGATAAAGAGATGATTTAACCTGATTGATTGCACGAAGGCTTTTACCACAAATTAGCAAATTATCTATATGATATAATAGAATAATAACAATTAGTTTTCCACTTCATCAAAGTGACTCGTATTGCAGACATAAATTAGGATCTCTTTGAGATTGCTGAAAATTGATAGCCTTTGAGAAGTGATCAATATGTTGGTACTAAAACCTAGGGGCTTGCTTTAAATCATATAAAGCTGTCTTCAAATGCCAAGCTGAAGTACTAGGAGGAAGATGTCAAGACATGAAATACCCTCTGGTATTTCAATAAATACGGGATTGTCCACTGCAGGATTCAGAAATACGGTGACAACATCCAATTGGTGTGTTTCCTACTAATGCAGTATAGCATGACCTGGAATTAAGCATAAGCTAACAGGGTTTCCAATATGTGCAAAGGTATCCCCAAAGTCTACTCAGGAAATGTGTTCATATCCCTTGATAACTGAGTGTGTGTTACGGGGTAGCCAATTCTGTACTGCTGAATTGCCTAGGCCGTGCTTGTATCGAGAAAGTAGAAGAATTGTGAGGAAAGCTCCGGTAAGAATAAAGATAAAAGGCAAAGATAGTTCTCGAAAGCTTGTAAAGTTGTTTTAACTAATAACTGAATATATTGTTTAGGTCTCCTCTCCGTTGCTTGATGATCTCTTAACTATAGGGAACTGCTAGCTATTTATACAATTCTCCCAGTACTTATGTTAGCCATATATATGAAGTATCCTGAGATACCATGGCCAGGGTCATGGTAAGTGGAAACCCAGTTTGACCCTGAAAATGTATGCCCCACTCGGTTAAATGATCCCGCAAACTATTTAGTATTCTGAGGTTGTCTAGCACTCCACCTGTAAATAACCTTCGATTCATTTACTAAATGAACTAAGTTCAAGTAGATGTAGCCCAGTTGCAAAAATCTTACACAATACCAGTTGATCAGTCTGGATGGCCGTCTTTCCTGCATATATGCACTCAAGTGCATATGCATGCGGATTATTAAGAGTCATAGTGCTCCATACATTAGAGTCTAGATCTTTCACCGAGTCTGAGCAGCTCTGCTATAGACACTACTTCTTGCCAGCATGGGTTGTATTCATATAGTTACCTCCCGGTTCTATATACTATCACATCACTAGTTTGTACCATTTCCCATATGTGTAACATCAGCCTCCCCTTTCCAGGCTTCATCTCGAAGCAATATAACCTTTTAGTACTCCTTCCGGTAGGGTTAAAAAACCTTCTGCGATAACTTGGCCACAGCAGGAAAAACCTTTCCGGAGATACTACCTAGCCCAACCTTGGCATATCCGGATTTTCCTTATGAAAATCTTCTACCAATTCTTGAGCATGCTGTAAGTGCTCCGGTGGTTCCCTGGTGTTCTCATCTTCTGAACATCCCTTCCACTTAACAAAGTATTGAAATTCTTAGATGGTTCTTGACAGTCCTTTGAATCTTCGTTTATAAGAGATTATTTCATTCTTAATGATTCTTTCCACCTCCTATTCTAGGTCACCTTTAACATCTTCCGGTTTCATGGGTAGCTGTTCTTGGCCTGGTTGAACTGAAGTTCTGTATGGCTCAAGTAGCGATATATGGAATACCGGATGGATTTTACAGCGTTCAGATAATTCCAACTTGTAGGCAAGGTTTCCTCGTTGCTCCCGGATATGAATGGACAATATAATTTTGGTGCTAACTTCTTGGATGGTCGCTTAGTACGGATATTCTTTGCATTCAGCATAACCCAATCACCAGTTTGAAGTCTGGTTGGCTGTGAGCCTTGCGGTCATAGTATTTGTTCATTCCTTCCCGAGTCTTTTCCAGTAGTTCCTTTGCCTTTTCATGTATCGTTTTCATCCAGTGAGCATACATAGTAGCTCTGGGATTCTGGGCTTCTCGCTCCTTTATCCATTCTGTTTGAGGGTGGTAACCATAATTTCTAAAGAATTGTGTTATTCTATGAACGCTAGTTACCGAGTTGTTGTATGCATACTCGGCTAATGGTAAAAGGTGGTACCAATCATCCTGATTATAGTTGACAAATATCCGCAGGTATCCTCCCAGCACTTGGTTGACCCTTTCCATTTGTCCATCAGTCTGAGGGTGGTATGCAGTAGAGATTTTTCTCCTTATGCCTAACATCTTGCACAGAGACTTCCAGAATTCTCCTGCAAACTTTGCGTACATGTCTGAGATAATTTCGGTTGGTAGACCATGAAGTTTCCAAACTTCTTTGATAAATGCCTGAGCGACATCCTTTGCAGTCGCATTTTCCTCCAGACCAATAAAATGTGCCATTTTCGTGAATCGGTCAGCTTCAACCATAATTTGGCTGTAACCTGCAGATATGGGTAGTTGTGTAATAAAATCTACCAAGGTAGATGCCCAAGCTGCAAAAGGTACTTGCAATAGTTGCAGTAGGCCAAAGCGTGCGTGCCTTGGTGCCTTGGCCATTTGGCATTCTGTACATGACCGTACATAGTTGTTTATCCAGTTGGTAATTCCTTTCCAGTGAAAATCCCTAGTGGTAATCTCTAGAGTTTTTTCTTGACCGAAATGTCCTGCAACTTTTGAGTCATGACAACCTTTTGCAATATCGGTTTGCAAAGTTTCGTCCTGGGGAATATATAGGCGTTCTTTGTAGAATAGCATTCCATCCGTCATAGTCTATTGTTTTGGTATTGGCTTGCCATCATCTCCGAATTGTTGTAACTCCCGCTTCATACGCGTCCACTCTGGATTATCCTTTGCTTTCTCTTTAACCCTTGCCATGAAGTTCATATCAAATTTCTTGACATCGCACTTAGCAATTATTGCATTGGACATTAAGGTTTTTCCTTTAGTGGATATTGGGTGAACGGCAATATCGGTTGTGTCCAGGAACTCGTGGTTGGCATTAGAAGGTTGGAAATATAAATGCGGCTGAGTTTCCTCCATGTGGATACCCGAGCTCCTAAATCCTTGTCCTGCTCATTCCGTATCTTCCACCTCCCTGACTTCATAAAGCTCTCTCTCATCAATTCTTTCCACAATCATTTGCGCCATGCGGTCTCCGGTCCGTACCTGAAAAGCCTTGTCAGTAGTGTTGACTAGGATGATCTTTACCTCCCCCCTTTAGTCCGTATCCACTACTCTAGCACCAATGGAAATACCATGCTTGACTGCCAATCCACTCCGTAGTGTAATACGGGCATATATTCCAATTGGTAGTCTGATGGCTAATCCAGTCCCTATGAGCACTTGCCCTTTAGAAGGAACTATGGTATCCTTAGTACTGTATAGGTCGTGTCCTGCCGCTAACTTGGAACCTCGAGTAGGAATTCTTGATTCCTGTTGTAACCTTTTAACCCTAACCGAACTGGTGCTTTGCTCTTTTGGCAATCCTGGTTGGGGTCGTTCCAAATTTTCCATTCCCCATGAGACTGATACCAATAAGTTTCGGTGATTATAGTGGGTTCCAAAGTGATGAGACTGAAGTATAGCCTGGTTGGCATGCTCAGCTCCCTCCTTAGGGCGGTACTCTGGTCACCTGCTTAATGCGTCAGGTTTATCGCCTTTGGTCCCTGGTCTGTAAATGATTTTAAAGTTAAAATCGGTTAACTTTTGGGCCCATCAGATTTGTCTTGCCGACCAGGCCTTTGTTGAGAGAAAGTATTGTAGATTTTGATGATCGGTATAGATGGTGAAAGGTTCATCAGTTCCTGCCAGGTAGTGTCGCCATTCTTCTAAAGCAACTAATATTGCTAATAATTCCTTATCATGGTTATCATAGTTGCGTTCCGCTGGGGTAAGCTTCCTGGAATGGAATGCAACTGGGTGCAACTTCTTATCCATATATTGAGACAGAAAACATCCCAGAGCATAATTGCTTGTATCAGTTTCCACCACCGTTTCTCTTTCAGGATGAAAGTGACAAAGTATGGGAGCTGTAATAAACCGTTATTTGAGTTCATCAAAAGCAATTTGCTTTATTTCTCCCCAAGCAAAATCCTTTGGATTTCCCTTCAATAAATCGGTAATTGGTACACATAGTGCGGAAAAATTCTTTATGAATCGTCGGAAAAAATTAGCAAATCCCATAAAGATTAGAATCTCCTTTACCGAGGTAGGTGGTTGCCAGGCCTTAATTGATTCAACCTTGCGCTCGCTTATAGTGACTCCATCAACAGCCACTATATACCTGAGAAACTCCACAGATTTGACATTGAATGTACATTTTGCGATGAATATGGCCATATTATACTCTCGTAGTCGTTCAAGCACCTTCTTTACTAATATGACATGATCCTTTTCTGTTTTTGAGTAGATGAGTATATAATCGATATATACTACTACCCTTCATCAAGGAAGTCTTTCAGGATCATAGTCATAATTGACGGGAATGTTGCAGGTGCATTGACAAGTCCAAAAGGCATAACTTTGTATTCATATAGGCCATACCTGGTGTGAAAAGCTGTTTTCCATTCATTACCCTTTCGTATGCGGATTAGATGATATTCATCTTTAATGTCCAGCTTGCTGAAAATAGTTGCTCCTAGAACACGGTCCCATAGTTCGGTCATCAGAGGGAGAGGGTACTTATTATGGATTGTCACTTTGTTCAACCCTCGGTTGTCTACTACCAATCTGAGGCGTCCATCCGGTTTGGGAACAAAAAGTATTGGTGCTCTGGCAGGAGACAGGCTGGGGGAGATCTTTCCTTGTTTTAACATATCATGCAAATATGTTCTTAATGCTTTTAGCTGTTTCTCCGATAGCAGATATATTGGTCACCAGAGTGGTTGAGAGTCTGATTTGAGGTCAATAGCGTGATCAAAGGTTTAATGAGAGGGTAATTTTGCTGCAGTTGAGAGTCGAAAAAGGTCCTTGTAGCTGTGGTATTGTTTGAGAAGTGAATCGAGGACTAGTTCCTCCTCATCATCTATTCTCGCAATTCTTCCAATTACTACTGCCTCTGGGTCTTCCAATACCTCCTCGTCCCATTCGATAGAAATGCCTTCATCTTCAGGTAAAAGATGGAGCTGACATCCCAGAGCCTCAAAACTCCAGTTTCCTGAGTCATGTATATCCTTTATTGGATGTTCCTCATTCCACGACCCAAATGGAATTATTATTCTGTAATTTCCGGTAGGTGTGATTTCGCACATGATTTTTGACAAATGTTTATTTTTTCCAATTTCCAGGTAGAGAGGACATGTATAATCCTTTCCGGTAGAGAATTGGCCTCCTGTAAATCCTAGAATAGGAATAGGATCCTGACGAGATTCATATGGAATATTTAATTCCTTTAGCAATTTTTCGTGAATAACAAATATAGTTGTTCCTGAGTCCAGTAGGACTTTTATGTGATAACGTTTTGCATACACATAGATATGTGTATCGCCTTCTGGGCATTGGTAGTATTTTGGTTCTTCATGAGCCAGCTTTTGTCGCTTATGCAACTGTTTTATATATGTTCGTCCTCGCTTAGAAGACATGATGGTTGTATTTATTGAGTGTTCGTGATAACGCCAGCGTCATTTCGACCAAAGAGGTCTCCTCTGACGAACTAGAACACAATAATTAATTTATTAAGATTCTGGGCGGCCCACTACAAGCGATCTTTACCCCCTGCCGAGGGGCTCCCATGAAAATTAAAAAATTCTATTTTCATAGGAAACATGTGTGCATAATTATGCGCGGCATTTTTATGCATCGCTAATATGCATAGCTGTTAGTAATATGCGTAGGGGTTTTTTGAATAACTTAGCTATCGTTTTTGAGTGTAATTTCCTAAAAGGGTAGTTTGTTTTCAAAAATGAAATTGTTTTCTGAAAAGTATGTCAAATTCTGAAAAGGCTAACCATTTCCAAATTTGGAATAGCTTATCCCATCATGGAAATAATAGCCCTTGAAACCTATGCATTTTTGCAAAAAACCCTGAAAATTTCAGTATGGTTCTGGCTGTCTATACACAACAGTTTGATGGATGCAACGGGGGACGCCTTGGCATTGGAAGCTTGGCAAAAAATTAGGTTCAGGTCAATACCCCAACTATTGAAAGATTATATTTTTTATTTTAATAGTATTATTACATGAGTTAAGGGCTGGAGGAAAAAAGAAAAACAGAGAGATATGAGCAAATTGTATCAAGTTTAGAGCCCATATGCTTCAGCCCCATCATATCGTCGGTGAGATTTATAACTATGGTAAGGGTTATTTTGCCAAGCTTCGAATGCCAATGCGTCCCCCGTTGCATCCATCAAACTGTTGTGTATAGACGGCTAGAACCATATAAGGGGAGGTTTTTATTTATACTGTTGGTCCCTCATAGGGTCATGGTCTAGTCAGTTGCACTTGGTATTGGCCTGCCAAAAGCATCTGGACAGAAGTCACGCGTTCAAACCCCACCTGGGCCAATGCTTTGGATAATTGTACCATTAGGACAAAGCCCAAACTATCACCTGGTCCGGTGACTAAAATGGCCGTTCTGGGTCGCTTCGAAGAGATTTTGCGTTTCCAGAACTGAAAGAACCCTAGCGCTTTAATCAGGCTAACTGGCTGCCATTTCCCCGCATGGCTTCAAGGACAGGGGGCTCAATGAGGAGCTAAAACCACAGGTCCTTCTGGGGTCGGAAGTCAAACCAACCCAATAACCAAAATTTATTTTCAAGTCCTTACGGTTCCTTGGACCATTGACTATAGGTGGGACCCCGGGGTGGGTCCTCGAACCAAGGACCCTGTTTCGGTTTGTTATTATTGAAGAGAATCTCGCCAGCTTTCTTTTGCACTATTTTTCATTTCGGTAGCATGTATAGTTGTTGTCCTGCCAGCCTTTGAAAAATGGGTGAGACTTGGTTGTTTCTCATGATCAAAGATGCGACTGCCCCCCTTTGTCATTCTTAACAATGTTTGCTCCACCTTCGTCTGTCTACCCACTGTATGCTCTTAAGGACTTATTGACTTATGGACAACTTTTCTTGTGCTCCTATTCTGAATAGTGCCTGCGAAAGCCAGTACTCGTCACTCCCTAGCCTAGAGGGATGCCCTATTTCGATTCCGGTCACCAGTTTCCTGGTACCCCAAATACCCAATCGCCGTCGCTGTTGGTGCCATTTTAGGACATTTCAGTGTCCGATAATTCCCATAACTGAGGTGAGGCTCCGCTTTGAATGTTGTTGACCTTTGGTTGTTTAGGTCTTCCTATGAGCGTTGCCGTCTGCGGTTTGCGTGAAAATTTCAGGCGGTCCTGTTTTGTTTATTTAGCGAAAGCCCTACCTACAACTATGTCCTTTCGACACTTTCCCCAGGTGTGGTTGTTGAGGCCACAGCGTGTACATTCCTTCCCCGCTTTTCGCTTATCAACCACCTCTTGCGAGATTCCATCATGAGCCTTCTTCCAGTCAGTATACTTATCTTTGATTTGCATTCCCGCTTTTTTAGATGATGGGTTAGCCTTAGCAGTTTTCCATCGTGAGGGGTTGTTCTTTTGTTTCTGGTTGGTGTATCCTTGTTTGGTGTTGACCCCTTTACTGGAGTCATTGCGCTTTCGCTTAGATGCTCTACTGGATGAGGGTTCTACTTTGGATAATTTTCGCCGTTCCAGAAATTCCTCCTCCTGTCTGCCAACTTCTCTTATGGTTTCCATCCTTTCTTCATCGGAGGAGAATTTTAGAAGGGATAACCCTCGCAAAATTTCTTCAGGAAGTTTGCTTTCAACTCGCACCCTTCAACCAATTCCATGAAGTCCGGCTTTGATGTTTAGGTTTTCGAGGAGCAGAAGATAAGTGTCTATCTTTCCCTTATAGACTACCTTGGTCATTTCTTCTAGGGCTCGTCTTTCCTCTTCAATGCCGATGTACCGCTTCGTGATTTCTTGCCAAAAACGATCCCATGTGGAATAGTCTGGGTCTCTAGTATATCCGCCTAATCCACCCATCACTTTCCGGTATTTTTCTGAGAAGGGTGCCACTTTGTTCCCCATTGTTTTCCCCAAGGCAAAAACTATTTGGTGTGCATGATTTTCCCACTGTGTAGGGTTGCGATTGAAAAAGGCTTAACAGGCTGTCAACCAATTTCGAACATCTTGGTTGTCATATCCTTCAAAGAAGTAGGGTGGTTCCGCTATTAGCTTCGCTGGTCGGGACAGTCCACTGATACGTTCTAAGAAAGCTAAAGTTAACCTGTCCTCGGGTATATCGTTTCTGGGAATAGATGGTAAACGGGGAGCACGTTCAGGCCTGCCGACCTTTCTGCCGCGTCCATCCTTTCGATCACTATCGGACCCATCATCATCTTAGTCTGGGACATCACCAAGATTTCCTGGTGGTGGTAGCGGTAGTAGGTTATTTCCTCCACGGTCCACTCCTTTTCCCTTATCCTTCCTAGGTGTCAATGCTGGTTCCTTAGTTGGAACTGTGCCCTCTTCCGGTAGAATCGATGGTTGCCATCGGTTAGAAGGTCCTGGATCACCATCACTGAGCCTATACTGAGTCGGTACTGGAACTGGTTTATCGGCCAGTTGACGTACCAAGGCATCCAGGTATGCCTTTATACCTTCATCTTGTTGCCTTAATTGTTGAGCCGCAATATCTTGTTGCTCATTCATCCTCCGCTTCCATTCCTGTTCCTGGTGGTGTAATTTAGCATTTAGATCCATTAGGGCATTTTCCAGAATCCGATCCCTTGTTTCCGAGACATGAGCCTGTTGTTCTTGTTGAGCCTGTTGGCGTCAGAATTCTTCCTGAACCTGGGCCCGTAACCTTTGCTGCTCCGTCTCAGAATCGCCAGTCAACCATTTAAGTGCGCCACGGCCTCCATATATTTCAGCATCATTGATAACCTCACCCCTAGCCATACGGCTTTGCAACAATTCTAGCATTTTGAACCCTTGCCTGGCCTCCTGTGATAAAGCTGAGATCGCTATATGATTCTCATCTGCACTTTCTTTCAAGGATCAGTCCAGGTGGCGCAATGCAAAGACAACATTTTGCTGGAAGTTATCTTGAGTACTGACAGGCTTCTTAGCTCGCGCGGCACGTTTTTGAACTCTGGATGGTGGAGGACCCAAATTTGTAATAGGAGAGCTGGTCTGGTTTCGGGACAGAATTAGAGATGCTGAAGGGGTAGATTCTGTATCGTCCTCTTCAACCATCTGGTCAGGTCCCAAAGGACTAGGAATAGGGGTGTCATCTCGTGCCATAGCCATGGCAGCTTGCTTATAAACTCGAATAGTTTCTGTAGAGGAAAATTTAAAATAGCCAGTCCTCTGGCTCCAGGCACAAAAGTCGTGAACGGAAGAAAAATCTGACCACTCAGAATCCTAGTCCAGAAATTCGTGCCAGACAAAGTCGTGACCATGAAAGTAGGCGTAGATTTGTGTAAAGTCCTCAGGTGTGGGGACTAAAAATGGGTTAGTGAACCACGAGGGTTCTACAGTTTCAAAGAGCGGTATTTCCGCAAGGTCAGTAGAAAATATTTCTTCAAAAGAGGATATAGTAGATAAAGGATCAAAGTTCAGGATAGCTTGTCCTGATAGTGAAGTATCTGAGATACTTGTTAGCTGTTGGTTCGGTAAAGGTTTACAAATTGAACTAGAAGATTGAGGATTGAGTTGAGGATCTTCCATATAATCGTGAATAGATTCTTATTTGCGTTTGGTGAAAGCTGTTATCCACTGTCCGTCTTGCTGATATATTCTTTCCATATGTTTGTTGTGTATAGCTTGTATGTGTCTGAGTGATACTGCACGTATGTCAAGCGCGAATCCTTCACAACAGACAGGAAATACGTTGTCAAAACTGAGAGGTCGACAGTGCCCCCCACAATGTTTGCACTTGTGAAAAATTTGAGCGTCGTGGTATTCTTCACGCATAAGATGAAATAGCCATGAGAATATTGTGGAGCATTGGTGACAAGAAAATTAACAATAGGTATTACGGGGTAGCCAATTCAGTACTGCTGAATTACCTAGGCCGTGCTTGTATCGAGAGGGTAGGAGAATTGTCAGGAAAGCTCCGGTAAGAATAAAGATAAAAGGCAAAGATAGTTCTCGAAAGCTTGTAATGTTGTTTTAACTAATAACTGAATATATTGTTAAGGTCTCTTCTCCGTTGCTTGATGATCCCTTAACTATAGGGAACTGCTAGCTATTTATACAATTCTCCCGGTACTTATGTTAGCCATATATATGAAGTATCCTGAGATACCATGGCCAGGGTCGTGGTAGGTGGAAACCCAGTTTGACCCTGAAAATGTATGCCCCACTCGGTCAAATGATCCCGCAAACTATTTAGTATTCTGAGGTTGTCTAGCACTCCACCTGTAAATAACCTTCGATTCATTTACTAAATGAACTAAGTTCAAGTAGATGTAGCCCAGTTGCAAAAATCTTACACAATACCAGTTGATCAGTCTGGATGGCCGTCTTTCCTGCATATATGCACTCAAGTGCATATGCATGTGGATTATCAAGAGTCATAGTACTCCATACAATAGAGTCTAGATCTTTCACCGAGTCTGAGCAGCTCTGCTATAGACACTACTTCTTGCAAGCATGGGTTGTAGTCATATAGTTACCTCCCGGTTCTATATACTATCACATCACTAGTTTGTACCATTTCCCATATGTGTAACAGTGTACTACAAATCTTGAGATCCAATAAGGGTTGGTTATGCTCTTGAAATCTCAATGGAACCTTATACTATTCGTGCCTTTTGGGACTGAATTAATATAATGTCAAGTCTCATTCTGTAATAATAAGGCGAAATCATCTCTCATCCCATTTTTTTAATCGATAGAGCAAGACTGAATGAGAACTTCCTGGTAGCTAAACGGCTTATTCTCATTACTAGCTAGGATCTCTTTTGCTTGTATGACAATCGTATAAGGTTGTGATATCATTTGCAATTGTGCAGAACCCAGTAGAAAAGAAGAAGGTAATTCTGCCATAGTTGATTAACTAGATATGCCTTCGGGAATAGGACTGAAAACTCCATGCTCATGGGTAATAACATGTCAGTATTATGTCAAGGATTAGAAGGCTCTGAATGAGAAATTGACAACTCCAAATTATCCAGTTTTAAGGGCAGATGTCTCAAAATGATTGATTCCTATATACTACCCTCCTCTTGCATATTTCTCCTGAGATAGGTACCAAGAACCCGTGACACATCAAATTGAACATTAGAGGCTTCAATGACACACATACCTTCTTAATCTCAAAGTTTTAAGATCTTACAAGTATCATGAACATAGCCTAAAAATGCACATTCCTGGAATCTTTCATGAAACATTCTGAGTCGCTACTTCACAGAAATAACCATATAAATAGTATATCCAAACCGTCATAGCTGGCTAATTTTAGGTTTCTTCTTCAATAGTACTTCTGAGGGGGTCATTTTATTAACTGAGGGAGAAGGATATCGATCGAGAAGGTAGGATGTAGTATTAACTACCTCGTACCAGAGCTGATCGGGAACCTTCGTATCAAGTAGCATTGCCATTGCATTAGTAACTATTGTTCGAAACATCCTCTCACTAACACTATTGTAACCTATTCCCAAGTATCTCAAGAATCCCAAAGGGACACTGAAGATACTATTAGGATAGGGGGAGAAGCGTCAATAGATAGGTCTTCAATAGACAGGGTAAAAGCAATGGAACTAATAGAGTGACCTTTCAACTTGTAGAATTAAAGATGGTAGTCCTGTGAGGCTTGAGAGTCTAAATCCCTAAGGAATTGCATGCTTTTTAAATACAAAAGATTGTAGCCAGGAAAACTTAACAAAAGCGCAAACATTCTGTCCAACCAACATGTTAACTGAGGTAGCATGACAAGGTAACCATATTTTGAAAACAGAGGATTAAAAGCGACAGGATAGAGTTAACAAAATTAGTAATAGAATCCAATCAAGCAGGGACAAGCGATCGCTACTACTATATATATCCAGTAGGTATACCAGGAGGATACTGATACCCAAATCAGTAGAAGCAAGGAGGGGGTAGTAATAAGCGAAACAAGGCTAGAATAGCCAGGTAGGTAGTCATATATAAGTAGGAAGGGAGAACCAAATAGTAGCGCTTATTAGGTATAAACTCAAATAAGTAATAACCAATATCAAGTGCGTAGTAATAGTAGAAACATAGTAGGATTCCACTACATTCCCCTTAAAAGAAATAAAACTAACCAAATAATAAGGAATATCCTAAGGGGCTTAATGACCAACCTCCCTTTGGAGAATTCTACTCAATTTCAAAACATATAAACTTATCAGTTGTAACCTACTTCCAAGTATCTCGAGAATCCCAAAGGCACTCTGAAGATACTATTAGGATAAGGGGAGAAGCGTCGATGGATAGGTCTTCAATAGACAAGGTAAAAGGTATGGAACTAATAGAGTGACTGTTCAACTTGTAGTATTAAAGATGATAGTCCTGTGAGACTTGAGAGTCGAAATCCTTAAGGGATTGCAGGCTCTTTAAATATAAAAGATTGTAGCTAGGAAAACTAAACAAAAGCGCAAACATCCTGTCCAACAACATGCTACAGAGGCAGCATAACAAGATAACCATATTCTGAAAACAGGGGATTAAAAGCGACAGGATGGAGCTAACAAAACAAGTAATGGAATCCAAACAGCAAGGAACAAGAGATCGCTACTACTATACAAATCCAGTAGGTATAGCAGGAGGATAGCGATACCCAAATGGGTAGAAGCAAGGAGGGGTAGTGATAAGCGAAACAAGAAAAGAATAACCTGTTAGGAAGTCATAACCAAGTAGGAAGGAACAACCAAATAGTAGCGCTTATCAGGTATAAACCCAGATAAGTAATTACCAACATCAAGTCAGTAGTAATAGTAGAAACATAGTAGGATTCCGTTACATCAGTAAACATATATCTATCACTAGTATCAATCCCTTACACCTTCATTAGTCCCATAGTTCCAAAGATTATACCATGAAGCAGTTACCCTTTCATCTAAGATTCATATAAGGTGGAGAGTGTTGTGCTGGTATCGGATTGTGAGTAGTTTGAGTCATAGAGAGGTTTCCAAAATGCGTCAAGGTCAAGCTCAGGTATGTGGGGGGCATAGTCCAGTGTCTGGAGTGTCCAGCCAGAGCTAGTCTCACCATGGGACCAAGGGAGTCTTAAAGGTATAGATTCATGGTAGGTATCGAACCAGTAAGATCTGATGAGGGTGTGTTACGATTAGTGACTAAGCAAGGCAGAATTTCGCATGAGTCATAGTTATGAGTCACAAGGTTGTTATATTTCGCACTATGACTCATTAGAAGTCATGGGGTTTCACATGATGCACACTTGTGCAATCATTGTTATGTTGTGATTGGTTGATTGTGCGCATGACTCACATTTGTGAGTCATTTGATGTAATGATTTTCGCACATGACTCACACTATGAGTCATGGGTTTCGCGCATGTGACCACTTTAGGGTACATGAATTATTATATGAGTTATGATTGGTTGGCACGCGGCGCAGTTGACTCAGAGGAGTCAGCCGATGGATTTCATACTATGTCTCACTATGAGACATAGAGGTCGTGTGAATCACAGGTATGAGTCACCAGGGTTAGGGTTGAGTGAAGAGTGCCTATATAAGGACACACAGGTGACATGTAGTTAGGACTCTTCACACAACCATCTAAGTTCTTTCCTATACAATTACTTTACCTTTTTACCGTTCCATTCCCTATTGGCGTTGTGCGATAGGAACCATAGGGTTCAGCTATCAAGACAACGTAGGCATAGGCCTAAGAGCAATAGTGGAACTCTGCCTAGTACTACCCGTTGCAATAGTACTCCTACCCTGGTGGCTGAGATTAGCGCCACGCCCCATACTGGACTACAACAACGCACTGGTCATAGTCATTCAACCCAAAGTGAAGTAGTTACCTGTGGCAGAACCAGCTTACCGCATAGGATCATAACATTTGGTTGCATCACCTAAGCAACACCCAACTACAAAACGGCAGACTCTACAGACAACGACATCGACCTTACTGAAGGCTAAATCCATACCTCAATACTTGGCCCCTCCCTTGAAGAAGCAATTAGCACAAACCTATCCAGAAGCCAGTCACAAAGAACCACAAGTCCGGTGACCCCTGAGCCGGCCTCACCAACAGGATATCTGGAACCAGAAACCTCAAGACCAGAAAGGATGTCAGTACCGGGACCAGCAACTGACGGTGGAGGAGCAGGAATTAAACTAGCAGGATTTACAACTGCACAGTTCCAAGAGATCCTGACTCTGATAAACAACCAGCGAGAAACAACCAACAACCGGATCAAAGTCGAGAAACCCCCTACCTTCTCTGGAACAAGAACCAAACTCCGAACCTTCTTAGTGCAATGCCAACTATACTTTGAAGCAACACAAGAAACACGACATACGGAATGCATCACCTACGTCAAGAGCTTGTTAAGGGATGCACCAGCATGCTGGAAACCCCATATGCAGAAGGACGCAAGCCGGAGACCTGGACTATATATGAAGATTTCACTACAGCCCTCAAAGACCAGTTTAGTGATGTGGATGCAGAAAATACAGCTAGGACAAAACTCGACCGCCTGAGGCAAGGCAAGGAACCAGTCACGGAATACTGGAATGACTTTCGCCTCACAGCTACAGAGGCGAATGAGGATGATGGTACACTAAGACGCCAATTCCTTAAAGGAATTAATCGAACGCTCCAGGACGCATGGGCAGCGGACCACCTGGTAGCGGCAAATGTCTATACCCTTGCAGCCTGGGCAATCGAAAAAGAAAACCGGATCAACATGATCAAGGACCTTCAAGGAAACAACAGTACCTTTATCCAACAACAGGAAACGCCCAGGAACAATAACTGAACCTGGAAGTCGGGCAACACTATAGAAACCCGAGGCCACCCAATGGACCTGGATGCTACCAGAAGGCGTCCACGACTAAACCTCTCACGAGGAGAGTTCACAAGAATAAGGGACAACAACCTATGCCTAGGATGCGCCAGACCTGGGCACAGACTCAGTAATTGCCGAAATGCAAGATATGAGAAGAACTATACTAGGCAGTTCAACAGCAAGACCAACAATAATCGCTGGAAACCATGAACCAACCTACACGAAATGGAGATCAGAGATACACCTGAAGAGTCGGGAAACGAAGAAAGTCCCCAGTAAGTGATGGGCTGCAGGACAACAAAACCAAAACCATCGGAATCGGCAACATCTACATGGCTCTTACAAACACGGAAACATTGGAACAAGAAAAAGACCATGCCATGGTCAAAATGCGTTTACATGGCAAGGATAAGACAGTCATCATCAACGGCATGATTGACTCGGGCGCTACAGAAAACTTTATTGATAAGGAATTCAGCAACAAACACGGCATACGAACAAAGAAAGCGAAAGAAATACCGGAAATCTACCTTGCGGAGGGGGAGCCGAGCGCTATGGGACCAATTACCCATATAGCGGAAATACCTATGGACATCGGCAGCCATAGTGAAGTGGCAACCTTCCAAATCGCAGATCTACCCAACCATCAGGCAGTGCTTGGGCTGCCATGGTTGAGAAGACACAACTCCAAGATCAATTGGGAAAGCAATAAGATTACGTTCGATAGCGAGTGGTGTACCAGAGTATGCCTCGAAAGCTCGCCAGCAGTGGACTTATTGCCTGAATCGGAAGCCCTGGAAGAGAACTTGGAGATACAGTTATCCACGATCCAGGCCAAGGATGTCCAGAACATCAAAATCCAAAGATTGAGAAATATGGCCACACTCCCTACCCAGGGGTCAGCCAAGGCTGCAGGAAATGACCTGTCTGCAGACGAGAGAATTACGATACCGGCAAAAGAACAAGGAATCGTCAATACCGGGATAGCTATAGGACTACCAGAAGGCACCTATGGGCGGGTGGCTCCACACAGCGGATTGGTAATTAAACACCAGCTTACAGTCAATGCGGGAGTAATCGTCGCCGACTACACAGGTGAAGTCAAGGTGGTCCTGGTCAACCTGGGAAAGGACAGTTACACAGTTGAGCTGGGAGACCGCATCGCACAGTTGATATGCAAAAAGATTGTCATAGGACAATGCGAAGAAGTGGAGCAAGTGGCTCCTACTATGAGAGGCGCAGCAGGGTTTGGAAGTACGGACCACCCAAAATGCCAAAAGATTGAGATCAACGAGATCTACGGAATGTCATTCGGCAAGTTTTACCGAAGAGGCGAAGTCACAGGAATCCTCAAGTGGGATTATAACACGAACGAACCTACCAGGATCGAATGGATCAATGTCAGCAGCGAATTGGCGATCAAGGCCAAGAAAGGCCAAGAAAAAGATAAAACCAGAAATATTGTGCCACGGGAATACCACCAGTACCTGGACATGTTCAAGGAAGAGGAAGAAACTCAGCTACCACCCCACCGACCAAAGGTTGACTTGGATATCAACCTCAAAAAAGGAGAAACAGTACCAGCAAGAAAGCTATACCCATTGGGCGAAAAAGAGCTGGAAGAACTAAGAGAATACATCAGGGTCAACAAGAACCGGGGCTGGATTCGAGACTCTTATGCAAACGGGGGATCACCAAGCCTGTTTGTTAAAAAGAAAGACGGCAAGCTAAGGCTATGCATAGACTACCGAGGGCTCAACGAAGTCACTAAACTAGACCGATATCCCCTACCACTGATTGGAGAAGCACTCGATAGGCTTAGAGGAGCTAAGGTCTTTACTAAACTAGACATCCGAAACGCATATCACAACATCAGAATCAAACACGGAGACGAATGGAAAACTACCTTTACCACCAAATACAGCATATACGAATACACGGTCATGCCATTCGGAGTCAAAAATGCACCTGCAGCGTTTCAGTGATGGGTGAATAGCATTCTCAGCAGGTTTCTGGATATCTGTTGTATCGTCTATTTAGATGATATACTGATATATTGAGAAAACCTGGAACAACACCAAACCCATGTCAGGATGATTATGGAAGCCTGGAGAAAGGAAGGGCTGATACTAAAGCCATCGAAGTGCGAATTTCACAAGGAACAAACCGAATGCCTAGGCTTCATCATCGACATGGACGGAGTCAGTGTTCATCCTATCAAAACCAAGGCAATATGGGAATGGAAACCAGCCGAAAGCAAGAAAGGAATACAGTGCTTTATGGGATTCTGCAACTTATATCGACTATTCATAGAAGGGTTTAGTCGTATAGCTAAACCACTCTATCAACTGACGAAGAAGGACTGCAAATGGAACTGGACCGAGAACCAACAAAAAGCATTTGATGAATTGCATAGGCGACTTACTTCAGCCCCACTCCTGGTTCACTATGATCCAACCAAGGAAATCATGATCGAGACCGACGCTTCAAAATATGTATGCTCAGGCATTCTATCACAGAAGGGGAGCAATGGAAAATAGTGGCCATTGGCATACCAGTCAAAAACAATGACCCCCGCGGAATGCAACTACGATATCCACGACAAAGAGCTCTTAGCCATTGTCCAAGCGTTGAAAGAATGGAGAAGATATGCAAAAGGAAGCAGACACCAGGTCCTGGTCCTCACAGACCATAAGAACCTGGTACCGTTTACCACGACAAAAGAGCTTAACGACAGACAAATGCGAGGGAGTGAGACCCTCAGTCAATACGATATCAAAATACAATACCGACCCGGGAAGGAAGGGGGCAAACCAGATGCCCTTACTAGGAGAGCAGAAGATATCACGAAAAAGAACGACAAGAGGATCCAACAAAAACAAAGGATCCTACTCCTAAAAGAACAATACTTCGAAGCCATGGAAGTAGTCAAGTTTGTCGCAGAAGATTTTGGCATCTGAGAAGCAAGCACGAAAGACAGACAGATAAGAGCAATCCAGGAAGCCCTGAGGAAAGGAGAGAAAGAAATGAAAGGAGTGGCTCTAGGGGCATGTGAATGGAAGGAAGGATGCCTATGGCATCAAGGAAAGATTTGGGTACCGGAACACGAAGAGGTCAGAACCCAAGTCATACGACAAAATCACGATAACCCAGCAGTTGGGCATGGCGGAACCAGCAAAACTACGGAACTACTATCCCGACAATATTATTGGCCAAAGATGCGAGATGACATAAAGAGATATGTCAAGCATTGCGTTACATGCCAAAAACAAAAGCAATAAGGCACGTGCCCTACGGACTACTACAACCGAACGAGGCACCACACCAACCATGGAAATCGATAGCAATGGACTTCATCACGGACCTGGCGAAATCAGACGATTATGACGCCATCCTGGTAGTCATCGACCACTTGACAAAAATGAACTATTTCATACCCTGCAACAAGGCTATGAACACCAAAGAATTTGTCCAGATATTCCTACGGGAAATATTCCGACTCCATGAACTACCACAAGCTGTCATCATCGATAGAGGAACGCTATTTACATCAGACTTGTGGAAAGAGACTACAAAATCCCTTGGAATTGAACGAAGAATGAGCACCGCCTTCCATCCACAAACCGACGGACAAACTGAAAGGACGAACGGAATATTGGAACAATACCTAAGGGCCTATGTCAACTATCAGCAAGATAACTTGGCGTAATTAGTACCATTAGCGGAATTTGCATACAACAATGGAAAACAGGAAACCATTAAGACCACACCCTTCTATGCAAACTACGGACAACATCCGGAACATGGGGCGATAGGCCACATGTTACCAAAGGAAACCACGAAAAAGGAAGAGATGGGTCAGCTGCACAGTATCCTACGTCAGGAAATGGTCTGTGCAAAATTACAACAAAAAGAAAACTACGA